>QPKB01000008.1:18275492-18286969 GCA_003546025.1 Camphora micrantha | reverse complement strand
AAAGGGCAAATTAGTCCTGAAAATGAAAGCATGTGGCTATAGGGGCCTCTGGCTGCAAATAGTCTAGCGCTTGACAGAGCTTTAAAAAGAATTTCCTGGAACTGGGCGCTGGATAGATTCAATTCTAGGACCTTTATCTAATTTTCTCTTCTTAATATGGTATCACAAGCCAACCGTAGGAAGCTTGAAAGTATACATATATATTCACAAAAGTGCGGCCGACGGGACGGGTTCCTCCTAACGGGGAGTATCTAATACATATTAAGTTCCTAAACTAACATTTCCTACCAAAACCTAGAGGCATTAGTAAAGGTATCACAATAATTTCTTAATACTCCCCCTGAGGAGGAACATGGATCATGAGAGAAGGTTGAGGAATTAGTAGAGTGGGTGAGTATAGTATACGAGAGTGATGATATGTTGTGATGATGGAGATGAGGTTGATGTTGTGCAGCGGCTGCTGTGTGGGTCGGTTGATGAAGGGTGATGGTGTCCTCAAATAGGTTGGTTGGGTGTGGTGGGTTTGAATGGGTTGTTGAGTATGATTTCTGGGTTTTGATCCATTTTGCACGTTTTTTTTTTTTTTCACTTTCCAATTGTTCTCCTTCTTCCCCATTTGTTATTTTACTTTTGAAGTTTAAGTCTTGTTTGGGAATCATTTCAATGTTTAGTTTCTCCGACCAAACACTTGCAACTGATCACCACCCATAGTCACAATCTTCAAGCACCATCATCGTCATCTTCTTCTTCTTCCCCATTAATCCGATCCACCAAACCCATCTCATCACTCACTACAGCCGTCTATCTCTCCAAATCTCTCTCCATCTCTCTACACCCTTACCAAACGATTCAGATGAGGAGGGCAAGAGAGTGGAGTTGCAGGTTTCAACAAAATGGTGAAATGGGTGATGATTATCATTAGAGAAGTAATTATGTCTAAAAAAGTATATAGCCCCCTAATCCGTCATTTTTATGTTTTGTACCAATGTCTATTTAATCAGAGTTTAAGCATATTTTTTTTCGTAAAAATTCAGAATAAAATATAAATAAAGCTGAAAACTTCATCTATGATTTAAGAAAAAGATGTAGAAAGATTTGATTGAATCACCAATAAGAGATTTTATTTACTTAGTAACTATTATCTTATATTTCTAATGTTAAATATTTTATAAATAGACCAAAATATTCCTTTGATATTTATAGAAAGTGAAATAGAATGGGTAATTACTAGTGGAAAAAAGAAGAGAAAAGAGAAAAGAGAAAATAACTATTAATTTCATGTTACATTTATTTATTGTTTCATTCATTTTTGTTTAGATTTCACACAAAAAAAAATTATTACTAAAAAATGTATATAATTTCATATACTTGTTTGTGTAAAGTCGTGGAAGAGGAAAACACGGCTTTTCTTCTTCCGAGGAAATGGATTTTCCAAATGGTGGCGTCCATTTTCATCCTAGTAAAAAAAAAGAAGAAAAGAAACAGACTAAGGCCTTGTCTGGTATCTTTACTTTTATTTCGATAGATCCTTCCAAAATAGAGAAAAAGAACCATAAAAAGATGCTAAAGCTCTTATTTTCACAGGCTACAAAATGAGGCCTTCATTTTAAGAGGACTTGCACCTACTTCTATAAAAGTGGGTAAAGGGTACAATCGAGTGCCACAACACTATTATTTTTTCAAATCTTTACCGCTTTCGAAATTTAGACAAGTAGAGATTGGAAATAGAAATGCTAAGCATAGGCTAATATCGGCATTTTCTACTACACCGAACAATGATTTGATATTTAGAAGAGGAAAATCTCCATTCCATTTTTATAGAAAATCCCTCTACTTAAAATGCATCCTTAGGGCCACACAAACCCCACTTGTGTCACTTGGAATGTTATAGTGTATGACACAGTGGCCAACCTATGATTTGGCTATCATTAGTGACCCGCAAACAAATGGACAGATGGGGGCAGTACTTAAAATCAAATTTTGAGGTTAGTCTTCATCTTTCTCTTTTTTGAGGGTGAACTTGTGGTTGTTTGACATTGATTTGGTGAAAAAAGCCCAAACCTTTAGTATGTGGGCAAATAAAAAGATTCCAAAAAGTAGTCCAAATAATTGATAGGTATTGAGTTTACTTTTTAATTCCATATGAAACAGGTGCACACTACTGTTCATTAAAATTGAACTATATCATTTTTTTAGTAAAATATTATATTTCTAGATTGTCTTAGTAATTTAAAGTAATATAATTGTAATTTTATTATCATAAATAATAGGACATATCTTAATCATATGATAATAATAATGATAATCAGTAATAATATCATTGTCATCTTATGAGTTTATAATATCATTGTCATCTTATGAATTTTGTATTGTTAAATTTTATAAATCTTTAAATATCTATAGATCTTTTATAGTATGAATTATATTAACCATGATAAGTGCAGCATATTTTTCTACTAATCTCATCACATTATAACTTTTGATTTATCCTAATCCTTATCAAATCATAAGTTAAATATTTGACTTATTCTAACTCTTATCAAATAATAAAATAAAGAGGATTTCACGGAAAAAAAAAAAATATAAGATGGCACGTGCACGAAAAAGGACCTAATACTTCTACTACACAAAAAAGGCCCTCCAGCCAATTTCAACCTCTTTTTTACCCTCTACATTAAGCGACAAGAAATATCGCCACTCGTTTCAATTGGGCAACAATATCGTCGCTCGTGTCGTCTTATTCTTCTTTCTTTCTCTTCTCCTTCCTCTTTCTCCATCTCCCCCACTTCATTTGCATCGAACCCACTACACCTCCATCATCCTCGACACCTCCATGAGTCAATTTGCACCTTGAGTTTCAACCCCAAGTTCACTGGAGAGCAAGATCCATAGAGAACTTAGGGTTGAAGCTAAAACTGCATATATCTCTTAAGGTTTTAAACCCTAGCACGAGATAAGGTCCCATGCTAGATCTTTGACATGCAATTCAATAAACGCGACTAGAAACATCAATCAACCATGAATTAAGCATTCACACACAAAAGGAGATACAAGATATACGTGGAAGACTTGATCTCAGAAAAAAAAAAAAAAAAACATGGATCCTGGAACCTAGTACAGGGAAACAATCAAGCATTCTTCGAAAGAAGATCATAAGAGTCACTAACAACCCTTCCCCAGTTGCTTCTCAACCTAAGGGACTGCAGATCCTCTCACCAGCCACTCGTCGTTCACCTTCCCCCGTGCTTGAATCACGCCTACTATCACGAAGCCAGTTTGAGACGAATTACAGAAAGAATAGATGAAGATCAAATCTCTAGAGGTTAAAGCTTTAGCACATCAAAGGAGGAGGCTCTAGAGAAGATGCCAAGTTCTCTCTTTAGATCTTCTTGAGTTGTTGGTGCGAGAGAAAATCACTTAGGACTAAGAAAATAATGAATTTCGTAGGTCACAACTATGGTTCTGGGATTGGGAAAGTTTTAAACAAACTTAAGTCAGATCCAAGAAATCTCTCGCGGGTAGTTCGAATGGGACTAGGGTCCATTCGAACGTCCGTGACACCAACTGGGCACAACCACGCAAACTCTATTCGAATGTGCAGAAACTGCATTTGAACGCTAAAGCTCTTTAGATTCTTGACTTGAAACACTGAAGAGGTCTATTCGAACGTGCCGTATCTTCGTTCGAACACTGAGACTCTGAAATTTTGACTGGAGATGATGCCACGATCTGTTCAAATGGACATGAAGAGCATTTGAACGTTGAGACTCTCGGGTAGTTGGCTAGCTAGCACCTTGAGTCAGAACCATTCAAACGTGCGTTCGAACGAGCACATCCCATTTGCTTTTTTTTTTTTTTCTTTTAAGGCTTTTGATTGTCTTCGAAATACTATGTAGACTTCACTTCTTCCAAAAGAGAATTATGCAATCCATTCTAGAAAAAAAGAGAAAATTACAATAATGTCAAGCCCAAGTTTTGTCCAATCCCATGAATATGCCAACACTCTAAATGCCTTACAATCTCACCCAAAGTGCAGATTTCACCAGGCCCCCTAACAGGGCCCTTCTTCGGCAACCTCCGATGGTTATCCAACTCCTTTGATCTAAAGCCCCACCTCTGGAAGCTCCATGGAAAGCACGACCCTATCCTCACCTTTCGTATTGGGTCTGGCACCCTCATCTTCATATTCGACCATGTCCTTGCGCACAAGACTCTTGTCCAGAAAGGATCCGTCTTCTCTAACCGCCCACACACCAGCAAAGTGAGTCGTATCTTCACCAACAAACAAAACAACGTCAATCGGCCAGGTGGCTCGCTTTGGCGCATCCTACGACGGAACCTCATGTCCGAGGTCCTTCACTCTTCCCGGATCAATTTCTATGCTCAAGGCCGCATGTGGATCCTTGATAACATGATCTGACAACCAGCTCAATGACCATGCTAAGTTAGGAGAGCCGATTTGGGTCTTGGAGACCTTTAGCAGAGCATGTTCTGCTTGCTCTTGCTTATGTGCTTTGGATAGAAATTTGATGAAACAATTATTAAGGAGATTCTAGGCATTCATCGTCATCTGCTTCGAACCTTTGTGGGTCTCAACGTCTTCCCAATCTTACCCAATATTGGAAGTATAATACTTCGCAAATGTTGGAAGGAGGAGGTTTTACAGATCCGACATGAGAAATTGAAGCTTCTTGACCAATTTGTAAGAGCACACCAGGATAATAAAACAAGACCACTAAGACGAAAATGAAAATGGGTTTCTCTTCACTTATGTGGATTCATTACTAGGATCTAGAGCATCCACATGAGGAAGGGAGAAAGCTTCAAGAGGAAGAGATGGTTTCCCTATGTAAGGAGTTTTTGAACGGGGGAGTGACACCACGTCCACATCTCTTTAGTGGATCATGGCTAACTTGGCGAAGCATCAAGACATGCAAGATAAGCCGGTGGAAGAGATGGAGAGGGTCATGGAGAAGGAAAAAAGATGTGACAGAAGAGCATTTGGATAGGTTGTCAGTATCTATAGATGGTGGTCATGGAGGGAGTGGCGAAGCCAGCATTTTCTTTGAGAGGGGGCAAGCGAAGGTCAATTAGAAACGACGTAGCCAGGGCTTTTTTCCTACAGGGGGTTGATAACAAATTTTTATATTTGGTGATTCTTTTCACTTAAAATTTTAAAATAAATTTATTTACTCTTTGCATAGTTTTTTACTAATATTTAGGGAAAATTTCCTCAATTTGAAAATAATTCAATAGTTTTAAAGACTTAGTTTCTAAAAATTTCGAGGGTAATTAAAATATCAAAATAATAGGGCTCACTGTAATGAGTCCAAATCACTCAAAGTAATCATTTAGTCGGTACTTTAGGACCAAGAATTGTATTTCACTTTGATCAAAGTAGATCTTATTCAGATTGATAACATGTAAATCAATCGACACATAATTAATCAATAAAAATCTATTGATTGATTACTTGCAATCATTTAATGGGCTATGGTAGACATGGATGGTAAAAAACTAATTGATTGGTTACTTGTGATTGTTTGACGGGCCATAATGCCCCTGAGAGGCATGAATGGTTGAGAGCAAACCAATGATAACTAATGCCATAAAAGAGTGAAGATTCATTGCACAACATCCATGATGCTTAGAATAAACAACCTCTTTTTAAGTAAACTTTTCCCAAAATTTTACTCCAATCGTAGTTGGTCCCACCTTCCAGATTGAAAACACATTTTTTTGAATATTTGCTCAAATACGGTGGGACCAAATGCTATTTGAATCCAAAGGATAGCTAGGTTCTCAAACCGAACTATTGGTCAATTCTAAAAAGTATAGAGGATTAATATCTCTTACGAATATTTACAATAATTTGGAGAGAAAACGAGATGGGAAGAAGAATTTACTTTAACTAAATCCTTAAAACTCTCCTTAAATTTTGGAGAAAGATTTACTTGTCTTTTAGAAGCTAGCAAAAGACAAAATTAACATGGAGGATTTTCAAATTCTATGCTTTTATAAAAGAGAAAATGTAAATGAGGAGGGGCAAAAATGTAAGAAATTAGCATATTTTTTAAACAATTCCATGTATTCTAGTAATTGAAAGAAGTTGAGGGGCAATTACCCCCCTCCCTCCTCCACTGCATGGAGGGGTCGTGGCAACATTCACCCGCACACTTTTGTGCTGCCCTGTCCAGTGTCGGAGGAGGTGGAGTTGGAGGGATTGTTATTCCAAAGAAAATGACAACATCATTGCTCGGTTAAACTGAGGGACTAAAAGTAAAAAATGGGATAAAATTGGTGGGAGGACCTTTTTTTTTTTTTTTTTTTTTTTTTTGCAGTAGAAGCTATGAGGTCCTTTTTCATGCAGGGCCATCTAAGAGGTTTTTTCCTGTAAGATCCTGTAAATTAAAAATAATTCCATCCTAGTCTAAATGATATTCATTTCACATCCAACATTCTAGAGAGAGGGGGAGAGGGATTCCATGTTCCCTTGCAACGGTGATGAGAAGGGAGATGGATGAAAGAGGAGAACGGGTAAAAGATTGATTGATGTGGGAAGTGGAATCCAAAGCCACTATCACGATGGAGGGAGCTAGATGCCACCGGTTAGGTGGCGCCTGTGTAACAAAAGCATACCCATTACAGATGTAATTCGTTTTACCCAAGGGCGGCGTTACATTGATCACAGTGGGGTCAATTGACCTTATAGAAAGCTTTTGACCTCACTCAGTGCCTAAGTTAATGTGTCATCTGTCTACCAAAATAAAACAAAAATTAATAGGCCATTGCAAAGGAAAGATCAAGATATTGTGAATGCCATAAAACTAGATAAAGTGTCTAAACTACGATTGCAGAAAATGAGAGATGATGAATGGGCATTTCTATTAACTGAAGTGTCTTCATTTTTCAACAAACATGTTATTTCTATCCTGAACATGGATTATAAATTTGTAGTTTTGGGGAGGCCACGACGCAAAGCCCCACAAATTACAAATTTACACCACTATTGTGTTGAATTATTCTATACAATCATCAATATACAACTTCAAGAGCTCAACAACTATTTCATAGAGGTTAATACTGTGTTTCTTGTTTGTGTGGCTTGCTTAAATCCCAGGAATTCGTTTTCTGCTTTTGACAAAGAAAGGTTGGTCCCTCTTGCTCAATTTTATGCCTTTGATTTTTCTGCAATAGACCTCGTGGCACTTGACCATTAATTTCAAAACTACATTGCTAATATGCACTAGAGCAACGAGTTTTTAGAATTTAAAGGAATTGGTAACATTGCTAGAAAATTAGTGGAGACAAAGAAGGATATCGTATACCTATTGGTTTATTTGCTTTTAAAATCGGCGTTGATTTTACCAGTAGCGATTGCTACGGTAGAAGGAGCTTTTTCAGCAATGAAGTATGTAAAGAATAGGTTGCGTAATCGAATGGGAGATCAATGGATGAATGACTGTTTGGTCAAATATATTGAAAATAATGTGTTTCTAGTATTGATAATGAAGCTATTATCCAACGATTTCAGTACATGAAAAACCTGTCGAGGGCAGCTATAAGAGTTCATGTATTTGGATTTTCTTTTTGGATTAAGAATTATTAGTAACAATGTATTAAAATCTCTTTTTATTTTTGTTTGAGAATTCAATGTTATCTTTCTTGGATTATCGGAGTATTTGAGAATTTTTTATTATATTTGTCGAATTATCGAAAGTAGATGGCAGATGTTGATAAAGGGGAAAACGAATTAATTCGATTTGTGGAAAATAAGTCTTTTGTTGACCCCGCTTACTTGAATTCCTAAAAATGCCACTGGTTTTACCATAGTTGTAGGTCCAGAAAGTTTAACTCAATAGACATCTTCTTTAGACACACATTTTACACGTCTATGATTTACATACATAGATTACAGTAACCAAAAGTGCAAATGCATAAAAATTACCCTTGCGATTTTATTGCAAACAAATAACCTCAATGGGAAAAGAGAACAAGGATTGCAAAACTAATAATGAGAGGACACATATAGTATATTACAAGTCTCAACTAGGAAGTAACATAAGAAACTGATTCTTCCTAAAAGAAGGAGAAATCAAATACTTAAGTTTGTTGGGTATTTGTATTTTCATAGAAATATACCTGCTACATTACATAAAATCAGGATACAGCTGCAATTAAAAGTGCATGAGTCAAACGAAAGAACCTGGTATTTCAGCTCCTCAATAGCGAACAATGAGAGACTCCAATTGTTGAAATCGCAACACTAATTCATGCACAATCAAATGATGCCTGCATGGACATAAAATTACAAAAATCATATGGAAACAATAGATGAAAGTAAATGTGGAAAATATGTTAATAGGGCCCAGAAACGTTTTTGGAGATGTTCCTTTCGTATTTGTTAATAGAATTACCTGATTACATTCCTTCATGTAATGCAGTTAAATTAAAAAGGAAATAAAGGAAATTTTGTTTAGGGTTATATGATTCGAAGACATGTAGTATATGACTGCAGGGCAAACCTGTGACTGTGAGCACAATTAAGATTGTCAAAGTATATTGTTGAAGATCTTACCATGGTTACGTTTAGTTGTAAAGGTCATTCATGGTATATGATGATATATAGCAATTTGATTTAATGGTTGGATTTGACAACATAAACATAAGCTGATAGAATTGATAATCAAGTTTTGCGGGTACAATTCATTGTCTGTCAAAGAAGTAAGTTGATTAGCTGGGATGGGCTGAATTAGTTCACATTTTTTTTATTTATCTAATTTTTAGTTAAATTGAAATCACGAATTTGATTTTCACCTGTAATAATATGGTTTGATTCATTTCACACCGTTCATACATTCTACTCAGTTAATTTAAAGGTACTTCTTCGTTAGTGTGTCCCCTCACATGCTTCTCTGAAATGGATAAAAGAAAAGGAGAAGGGGTCTTTCACAAATACAACAAATTGTTTGAAACAACAAACCCGGATACATGGAAAAGACTCTCTCCTCACAATTCGTCTTCTCTAAGAGATAGGTTGATGGAGCGCATCTTTTCCTCTCTCTCTCTCTCCTCTCTCTATTCTCAAGTTGATCCCTAATCTTTGATTTCTTTTACTAATCTTTGTGAGGTTTCTTATTTTCAAACTGATTTCTATCACTACATTACACGCCTTCTAGCTCTGAGCCCGTTTGGTTATTTTACTTGTAAAGTCAAGTTAAATGAAGTGCAGTAAATAGAGGGAATAAAATACAAATGGATTATGATGGTATTTTATTTTTAGTTGTTTGGTATGAAATGTTTTTTACTTATTGTATAGGAAAGTGGCTTTTTTTTTTTTTTTTTTTTTGTATTTTAGTGGATAAATGTGATTGCTTTTTTACTTTTTAAAAAAAAAGAGAGGGAGTTTTGAATTAAAGTGCTTTTGATGTAACATCTTGTCTGAAAAATGATGGCTTTACTTGACTTTTATTACGTTAGTAAAGTGTCAAACGAGGAAATTACAGTGCAGACGAATTTAGGGTCTATAATGAGTTGATGCCGGGGGGTGGGGGGGGCGGCTGGCTTTGATGGTATTCCTTGTTTGTACTGTTGAAAGGCACAATCTTTTATTGTGGAAACTGCTCAAATCATTAGATTTTTGATCTTCATAAATATGTTTATTTGTCCTCTTTGAGCGTTTTCCTTTTGTTTTTTTCAAATGACGTTCATTGCTTGAATGGAGCCTCATAGGAATTTTTCATGGCCGGTGGCAGTCAAAGAAGATTTGAAATCAACAATCCAACAGATCCAACAATTAATAATCATGACATGAAGCTGGATACTCAAACATCAGCCCATTTGCATCTGCTAGTCTCCTAACAAGAGATTTTGCCCATTTGCTTATGGAAAGTTGGAGAGGTTTTTCGTTCTTCTGCAGGTTTACTGCATAACAAGACCAGCTCAAAGGGCAACTGTAGACGATCTTTCATATAACTTATTTGGGCATTAGTGAAATGAGTGTAATCTGATTGAGAAGAATTTCCATTTTGTTTTCCATGATGAAGAGGGAGTCTTAGAGGCAATTCAAAATCAGTCACCACATCATCAACTCTCTTTTACAAATCAGTCACCAATGTATTAAAATAGGCCCAATGTGAGGCTTAAGAAATGTATTAAATGGTTTAGAGTAAAAATGGATCACTAAACTCGTGCATATTCCAAATGGATATTGAAGAATTGAGAGTTCTCTTTGCTTACCCTCTATTGGATCGTACAAGAAGATCAAGTTCTACATGAACAAGAATGTTAGTAGAGCCTCCACATACTTTGTTATCAGAAAAAATAAAAAATAAAGAAAATGTTTTGTGCTTCTAGTCATGGTTTGTGGGCCCGGTTCTAATCAGTGGACTCGTTCTAAACTTGACCATATAAGCAAAGATCCTGGCGTTAGACCAACCCAGTTCTAGACCCACAATACTCCACAAAATCTACACCCAACTAGTTAATTGTAAGAATTGTGCCTGACGTGTACATCTCATGCTGCTGCATAAAAGGCTTTCTTTCAAACAATTTGTTGTATTAGTAAAAGACCCATTCTCCTTTTCTTATGTCCATTTCAGGGAGGGACATAGCTGATGTGACCTGTGTGAAACATGTTATAGTGGAAATGGGCAGAATAGCACTCCCTTGTTTCGACGAAACAGGGGATCTGGACTCCCAATAATTATGGGACCGACGCTAACAAATGTTTAGACGCTCGGAGAACCTTAGTCTAATTTAATTGATTGATAGGATATAGGAATTTAATTCAAAAAATACATATGTTACTATTTATCTGGTTACTTTCTTTGTATTGCAATTCCAAAATTTTAGTGATGGCCCATTTGACGAAAAATTTATATAATAGTTTCTTGTAAACGAACTAGACATTTACAAATTAAAGAAATAGAATGATCAGATTAATTGGTATGAGCATTTAAACAAATATTTCTTCTAGTTATACTCTAGGGCTTGACTTCCAACACCCGCTGACAACCATCATGGTCAGCAAATGAACTTAATTTGTTAAAATAATCTTTATTATTTAATTTTAATTCAAGATGTTAGAATAGTGGTCCACCTTTAGTTAGAGCATTGGTCAAGGGGGTCAGATTGATTGGAAGACACTAAATACTTTTTTTTTATAAAAATCCAGAAAAAAAGCTAAGAAAATATTTGTATTTTTCCTTGCAAAAAGCTTTCGCCCTATTAGTGCTCGTTTGGTAATTTTTTTGTAAAATAAAAACAAAGTAAATAATTAAATCAAAAGAAAAGAAAATATAAATAAATTATAACGATATTTTATTTTTAGTTGTTTGATATGAGATCCATATGACTTGTCTGTGACTTTTTTTTTTTTTTTTTTTTTTTTTTTTTTTTTAGAAAAGTGAAGATATTTTACCTAAAATTATTGGATTCTGGTCAATGCTCCAATATGTATATTTTAAGCACACACG
>QPKB01000008.1:18235463-18274492 GCA_003546025.1 Camphora micrantha | reverse complement strand
CAACCTATCTCTTAGAGAAGACGAATTGTGAGGAGAGAGTCTTTTCCATGTATCCGGGTTTGTTGTTTCAAACAATTTGTTGTATTTGTGAAAGACCCCTTCTCCTTTTCTTTTATCCATTTCAGAGAAGCATGTGAGGGGACACACTAACGAAGAAGTACCTTTAAATTAACTGAGTAGAATGTATGAACGGTGTGAAATGAATCAAACCATATTATTACAGGTGAAAATCAAATTCGTGATTTCAATTTAACTAAAAATTAGATAAATAAAAAAATGTGAACTAATTCAGCCCATCCCAGCTAATCAACTTACTTCTTTGACAGACAATGAATTGTACCCGCAAAACTTGATTATCAATTCCATCAGCTTATGTTTATGTTGTCAAATCCAACCATTAAATCAAATTGCTATATATCATCATATACCATGAATGACCTTTACAACTAAACGTAACCATGGTAAGATCTTCAACAATATACTTTGACAATCTTAATTGTGCTCACAGTCACAGGTTTGCCCTGCAGTCATATACTACATGTCTTCGAATCATATAACCCTAAACAAAATTTCCTTTATTTCCTTTTTAATTTAACTGCATTACATGAAGGAATGTAATCAGGTAATTCTATTAACAAATACGAAAGGAACATCTCCAAAAACGTTTCTGGGCCCTATTAACATATTTTCCACATTTACTTTCATCTATTGTTTCCATATGATTTTTGTAATTTTATGTCCATGCAGCATCATTTGATTGTGCATGAATTAGTGTTGCGATTTTCAACAATTGGAGTCTCTCATTGTTCGCTATTGAGGAGCTGAAATACCAGGTTCTTTCGTTTGACTCATGCACTTTTTAATTGCAGCTGTATCCTGATTTTATATGTAATGTAGCAGGTATATTTCTATGAAAATACAAATACCCAACCAAACTTAAGTATTTGATTTCTCCTTCTTTTAGGAAGAATCAGTTTCTTATGTTACTTTCCTAGTTGAGACTTGTAATATACTATATGTGTCCTCTCATTATTAGTTTTGCAATCCTTGTTCTCTTTCCCATTGAGGTAATTTGTTTGCAATAAAATCGCAAGGGTAATTTTTATGCATTTGCACTTTTGGTTACTGTAATCTATGTATGTAAATCATAGACGTGTAAAATGTGTGTCTAAAGAAGATGTCTATTGAGTTAACTTTCTGGACCTACAACTATGGTAAAACCAGTGGCATTTTTAGGAATTCAAGTAAGCGGGGTCAACAAAAGACTTATTTTCCACAAATCGAATTAATTCGTTTTCCCCTTTATCAACATCTGCCATCTACTTTCGATAAATTCGACAAATATAATAAAAAATTCTCAAATACTCCGATAATCCAAGAAAAGATAACATTGAATTCTCAAACAAAAATAAAAGAGATTTTAATACATTGTTACTAATAATCTTAATCCAAAAAGAAAATCCAAATACATGAACTCTTATAGCTGCCCTCGACGGGTTTTTCATGTACTGAAATCGTTGGATAATAGCTTCATTATCAATACTAGAAACACATTATTTTCAATATATTTGACCAAACAGTCATTCATCCATTGATCTCCCATTCGATTACGCAACCTATTCTTTACATACTTCATTGCTGAAAAAGCTCCTTCTACCGTAGCAATCGCTACTGGTAAAATCAACGCCGATTTTAAAAGCAAATAAACCTATAGGTATACGATATCCTTCTTTGTCTCCACTAATTTTCTAGCAATGTTACCAATTCCTTTAAATTCTAAAAACTCGTTGCTCTAGTGCATATTAGCAATGTAGTTTTGAAATTAATGGTCAAGTGCCACGAGGTCTATTGCAGAAAAATCAAAGGCATAAAATTGAGCAAGAGGGACCAACCTTTCTTTGTCAAAAGCAGAAAACGAATTCCTGGGATTTAAGCAAGCCACACAAACAAGAAACACAGTATTAACCTCTATGAAATAGTTGTTGAGCTCTTGAAGTTGTATATTGATGATTGTATAGAATAATTCAACACAATAGTGGTGTAAATTTGTAATTTGTGGGGCTTTGCGTCGTGGCCTCCCCAAAACTACAAATTTATAATCCATGTTCAGGATAGAAATAACATGTTTGTTGAAAAATGAAGACACTTCAGTTAATAGAAATGCCCATTCATCATCTCTCATTTTCTGCAATCGTAGTTTAGACACTTTATCTAGTTTTATGGCATTCACAATATCTTGATCTTTCCTTTGCAATGGCCTATTAATTTTTGTTTTATTTTGGTAGACAGATGACACATTAACTTAGGCACTGAGTGAGGTCAAAAGCTTTCTATAAGGTCAATTGACCCCACTGTGATCAATGTAACGCCGCCCTTGGGTAAAACGAATTACATCTGTAATGGGTATGCTTTTGTTACACAGGCGCCACCTAACCGGTGGCATCTAGCTCCCTCCATCGTGATAGTGGCTTTGGATTCCACTTCCCACATCAATCAATCTTTTACCCGTTCTCCTCTTTCATCCATCTCCCTTCTCATCACCGTTGCAAGGGAACATGGAATCCCTCTCCCCCTCTCTCTAGAATGTTGGATGTGAAATGAATATCATTTAGACTAGGATGGAATTATTTTTAATTTACAGGATCTTACAGGAAAAAACCTCTTAGATGGCCCTGCATGAAAAAGGACCTCACAGCTTCTACTGCAAAAAAAAAAAAAAAAAAAAAAAAGGTCCTCCCACCAATTTTATCCCATTTTTTACTTTTAGTCCCTCAGTTTAACCGAGCAATGATGTTGTCATTTTCTTTGGAATAACAATCCCTCCAACTCCACCTCCTCCGACACTGGACAGGGCAGCACAAAAGTGTGCGGGTGAATGTTGCCACGGCCCCTCCATGCAGTGGAGGAGGGAGGGGGGTAATTGCCCCTCAACTTCTTTCAATTACTAGAATACATGGAATTGTTTAAAAAATATGCTAATTTCTTACATTTTTGCCCCTCCTCATTTACATTTTCTCTTTTATAAAAGCATAGAATTTGAAAATCCTCCATGTTAATTTTGTCTTTTGCTAGCTTCTAAAAGACAAGTAAATCTTTCTCCAAAATTTAAGGAGAGTTTTAAGGATTTAGTTAAAGTAAATTCTTCTTCCCATCTCGTTTTCTCTCCAAATTATTGTAAATATTCGTAAGAGATATTAATCCTCTATACTTTTTAGAATTGACCAATAGTTCGGTTTGAGAACCTAGCTATCCTTTGGATTCAAATAGCATTTGGTCCCACCGTATTTGAGCAAATATTCAAAAAAATGTGTTTTCAATCTGGAAGGTGGGACCAACTACGATTGGAGTAAAATTTTGGGAAAAGTTTACTTAAAAAGAGGTTGTTTATTCTAAGCATCATGGATGTTGTGCAATGAATCTTCACTCTTTTATGGCATTAGTTATCATTGGTTTGCTCTCAACCATTCATGCCTCTCAGGGGCATTATGGCCCGTCAAACAATCACAAGTAACCAATCAATTAGTTTTTTACCATCCATGTCTACCATAGCCCATTAAATGATTGCAAGTAATCAATCAATAGATTTTTATTGATTAATTATGTGTCGATTGATTTACATGTTATCAATCTGAATAAGATCTACTTTGATCAAAGTGAAATACAATTCTTGGTCCTAAAGTACCGACTAAATGATTACTTTGAGTGATTTGGACTCATTACAGTGAGCCCTATTATTTTGATATTTTAATTACCCTCGAAATTTTTAGAAACTAAGTCTTTAAAACTATTGAATTATTTTCAAATTGAGGAAATTTTCCCTAAATATTAGTAAAAAACTATGCAAAGAGTAAATAAATTTATTTTTAAAATTTTAAGTGAAAAGAATCACCAAATATAAAAATTTGTTATCAACCCCCTGTAGGAAAAAAGCCCTGGCTACGTCGTTTCTAATTGACCTTCGCTTGCCCCCTCTCAAAGAAAATGCTGGCTTCGCCACTCCCTCCATGACCACCATCTATAGATACTGACAACCTATCCAAATGCTCTTCTGTCACATCTTTTTTCCTTCTCCATGACCCTCTCCATCTCTTCCACCGGCTTATCTTGCATGTCTTGATGCTTCGCCAAGTTAGCCATGATCCACTAAAGAGATGTGGACGTGGTGTCACTCCCCCGTTCAAAAACTCCTTACATAGGGAAACCATCTCTTCCTCTTGAAGCTTTCTCCCTTCCTCATGTGGATGCTCTAGATCCTAGTAATGAATCCACATAAGTGAAGAGAAACCCATTTTCATTTTCGTCTTAGTGGTCTTGTTTTATTATCCTGGTGTGCTCTTACAAATTGGTCAAGAAGCTTCAATTTCTCATGTCGGATCTGTAAAACCTCCTCCTTCCAACATTTGCGAAGTATTATACTTCCAATATTGGGTAAGATTGGGAAGACGTTGAGACCCACAAAGGTTCGAAGCAGATGACGATGAATGCCTAGAATCTCCTTAATAATTGTTTCATCAAATTTCTATCCAAAGCACATAAGCAAGAGCAAGCAGAACATGCTCTGCTAAAGGTCTCCAAGACCCAAATCGGCTCTCCTAACTTAGCATGGTCATTGAGCTGGTTGTCAGATCATGTTATCAAGGATCCACATGCGGCCTTGAGCATAGAAATTGATCCGGGAAGAGTGAAGGACCTCGGACATGAGGTTCCGTCGTAGGATGCGCCAAAGCGAGCCACCTGGCCGATTGACGTTGTTTTGTTTGTTGGTGAAGATACGACTCACTTTGCTGGTGTGTGGGCGGTTAGAGAAGACGGATCCTTTCTGGACAAGAGTCTTGTGCGCAAGGACATGGTCGAATATGAAGATGAGGGTGCCAGACCCAATACGAAAGGTGAGGATAGGGTCGTGCTTTCCATGGAGCTTCCAGAGGTGGGGCTTTAGATCAAAGGAGTTGGATAACCATCGGAGGTTGCCGAAGAAGGGCCCTGTTAGGGGGCCTGGTGAAATCTGCACTTTGGGTGAGATTGTAAGGCATTTAGAGTGTTGGCATATTCATGGGATTGGACAAAACTTGGGCTTGACATTATTGTAATTTTCTCTTTTTTTCTAGAATGGATTGCATAATTCTCTTTTGGAAGAAGTGAAGTCTACATAGTATTTCGAAGACAATCAAAAGCCTTAAAAAAAAAAAAAAAAAAGCAAATGGGATGTGCTCGTTCGAACGCACGTTTGAATGGTTCTGACTCAAGGTGCTAGCCAACTACCCGAGAGTCTCAACGTTCAAATGCTCTTCATGTCCATTTGAACAGATCGTGGCATCATCTCCAGTCAAAATTTCAGAGTCTCAGTGTTCGAACGAAGATACGGCACGTTCGAATAGACCTCTTCAGTGTTTCAAGTCAAGAATCTAAAGAGCTTTAGCGTTCAAATGCAGTTTCTGCACATTCGAATAGAGTTTGCGTGGTTGTGCCCAGTTGGTGTCACGGACGTTCGAATGGACCCTAGTCCCATTCGAACTACCCGCGAGAGATTTCTTGGATCTGACTTAAGTTTGTTTAAAACTTTCCCAATCCCAGAACCATAGTTGTGACCTACGAAATTCATTATTTTCTTAGTCCTAAGTGATTTTCTCTCGCACCAACAACTCAAGAAGATCTAAAGAGAGAACTTGGCATCTTCTCTAGAGCCTCCTCCTTTGATGTGCTAAAGCTTTAACCTCTAGAGATTTGATCTTCATCTATTCTTTCTGTAATTCGTCTCAAACTGGCTTCGTGATAGTAGGCGTGATTCAAGCACGGGGGAAGGTGAACGACGAGTGGCTGGTGAGAGGATCTGCAGTCCCTTAGGTTGAGAAGCAACTGGGGAAGGGTTGTTAGTGACTCTTATGATCTTCTTTCGAAGAATGCTTGATTGTTTCCCTGTACTAGGTTCCAGGATCCATGTTTTTTTTTTTTTTTTTTCTGAGATCAAGTCTTCCACGTATATCTTGTATCTCCTTTTGTGTGTGAATGCTTAATTCATGGTTGATTGATGTTTCTAGTCGCGTTTATTGAATTGCATGTCAAAGATCTAGCATGGGACCTTATCTCGTGCTAGGGTTTAAAACCTTAAGAGATATATGCAGTTTTAGCTTCAACCCTAAGTTCTCTATGGATCTTGCTCTCCAGTGAACTTGGGGTTGAAACTCAAGGTGCAAATTGACTCATGGAGGTGTCGAGGATGATGGAGGTGTAGTGGGTTCGATGCAAATGAAGTGGGGGAGATGGAGAAAGAGGAAGGAGAAGAGAAAGAAAGAAGAATAAGACGACACGAGCGACGATATTGTTGCCCAATTGAAACGAGTGGCGATATTTCTTGTCGCTTAATGTAGAGGGTAAAAAAGAGGTTGAAATTGGCTGGAGGGCCTTTTTTGTGTAGTAGAAGTATTAGGTCCTTTTTCGTGCACATGCCATCTTATATTTTTTTTTTTTCCGTGAAATCCTCTTTATTTTATTATTTGATAAGAGTTAGAATAAGTCAAATATTTAACTTATGATTTGAGAAGGATTAGGATAAATCAAAAGTTATAATGTGATGAGATTAGTAGAAAAATATGCTGCACTTAGCATGGTTAATATAATTCATACTATTAAAGATCTATAGATATTTAAAGATTTATAAAATTTAACAATACAAAATTTTCTGTATAAATATATTGAAATGGGAAAAACATCTATGATAAGATAATATATAAACTCATAAGATGACAATGATATTATTACTGATTATCATTATTATTATCATATGATTAAGATATGTCCTATTATTTATGATAATAAAATTACAATTATATTACTTTAAATTACTAAGACAATCTAGAAATATAATATTTTACTAAAAAAATGATATAGTTCAATTTTAATGAACAGTAGTGTGCACCTGTTTCATATGGAATTAAAAAGTAAACTCAATACCTATCAATTATTTGGACTACTTTTTGGAATCTTTTTATTTGCCCACATACTAAAGGTTTGGGCTTTTTTCACCAAATCAATGTCAAACAACCACAAGTTCACCCTCAAAAAAGAGAAAGATGAAGACTAACCTCAAAATTTGATTTTAAGTACTGCCCCATCTGTCCATTTGTTTGCGGGTCACTAATGATAGCCAAATCATAGGTTGGCCACTGTGTCATACACTATAACATTCCAAGTGACACAAGTGGGTTTTGTGTGGCCCTAAGGATGCATTTAAGTAGAGGGATTTCTATAAAAATGGAATGGAGATTTCCTCTTCTAAATATCAATCATTGTTCGGTGTAGTAGAAAATGCCCGATATTAGCCTATGCTTAGCATTTGTATTTCCAATCTCTACTTGTCTAAATTTCGAAAGCGGGTAAAGATTTGAAAAATAATAGTGTTTGGCACTCGATTGTACCCTTTACCCACTTTATAGAAGTAGGTGCAAGTCCTCTTAAAATGAAGGCCTCATTTTGTAGCCTTGTGAAAATAAGAGCTTTAGCATCTTTTTTATGGTTCTTTTTCTCTATTTTGGAAGGATCTATCGAAATAAAAGTAAAGATACCAGACAAGGCCTTAGTCTGTTTTCTTTTCTTTTTTTTTTTTACTAGGATGAAAATGGACGCCACCATTTGGAAATCCATTTCCTCGGAAGAAGAAAGCCGTGTTTTCCTCTTCCACGACTTTACACAAACAAGTATATGAAATTATATACATTTTTTTAGTAATAATTTTTTTGTGTGAAATCTAAACAAAAATGAATGAAACAATAAATAAATGTAACATGAAATTAATAGTATTTTCTCTTTTTCTCTTTTCTCTTCTTTTTTCCACTAGTAATTACCCATTCTATTTCACTTTCTATAAATATCAAGGGAATATTTTGGTCTATTTATAAAATATTTAACATTAGGAAATATAATGATAATAGTTACTAAGTAAATAAAATCTCTTATTGGTGATTCAATCAAATCTTTCTACATCTTTTTCTTAAATCATAGATGAAGTTTCAGCTTTATTTATATTTTATTTGAATTTTTACGAAAAAAAATATGCTTAAACTCTGATTAAATAGACATTGGTACAAAAACATAAAAATGACGGATTAGGGGGCTATATACTTTTTTAGACATAATTACTTCTCTAATGATATCATCACCCATTTCACCATTTTTGTTGAAACCTGCAACTCCACTCTCTTGCCCTCCTCATCTGAATCGTTTGGTAAGGGTGTAGAGAGATGGAGAGAGATTTGGAGAGATAGACGGCTGTAGTGAGTGATGAGATGGGTTTGGTGGATCGGATTAATGGGGAAGAAGAAGAAGATGACGATGATGGTGCTTGAAGATTGTGACTATGGGTGGTGATCAGTTGCAAGTGTTTGGTCGGAGAAACTAAACATTGAAATGATTCCAAACAAGACTTAAACTTCAAAAGTAAAATAACCAAATGGGGAAGAAGGAGAACAATTGGAAAGTGAAAAAAAAAAAACGTGCAAAATGGATCAAACCCAGAAATCATACTCAACAACCCATTCAAACCCACCACACCCAACCAACCTATTTGAGGACACCATCACCCTTCATCAACCGACCCACACAGCAGCCGCTGCACAACATCAACCTCATCTCCATCATCACAACATATCATCACTCTCGTATACTATACTCACCCACTCTACTAATTCCTCAACCTTCTCTCATGATCCATGTTCCTCCTCAGGGGGAGTATTAGAAATTATTTGTGATACCTTTACTAATGCCTCTAGGTTTTGGTAGGAAATGTTAGTTAAGGAAACTTAATATGGTATTAGATACTCCCCGTTAGGAGGAACCCCGTCCCCGTCGGCGCACTTTTGGTGATATATATGTATATATTCAAGCTTCCTACCGGTTGGCTTTGATACCATATTAAGAAGAGATAATTAGATAAAGGTCCCTAGAATTGAATCTATCCAGCCTCCAGTCCAGGGAAATTCTTTTTAAAGACTCTAGTCCAAGCAGCTAGACTATTTGCAGCCAGAGGTCCCTATAGCCACATGCTTTCATTTTTCAGGACTAATTTGCCCTTTCAACCGTTTTAGGCATAAATTTTGAAATTTAAAATTTCAAATCTTCCCTCCTTCATCCTTCCTAAATCCTCTCAAACGACTCCACGGATCGTCCTTGATCCGGATTTCTGCACTCGTCGCCTGAGAAGAACTTGTAGAGGATTCTTGATTCCATCCAGAGTTGTCAAAACGCAAGAGTTTGTTGTAGTCGACAGATCTACGTGCCGAGATGTTCGACTGCTGTAGAAAAATGGTACTCGGGGTGTAAATTGGAAAGCCACCACCTTCTCTCCCACTGATCTCTTTACGTCTTCCCAAATCTCAATCAAATCTCACCCATCGACCCCCAAATCCAAAGTTTGCCTGATCATGATCTCGTCCATTCCAATATCCTTACAAGGCTGGGTGACCGTGATGGTAGAGACTGATCTGAACCTCGATCAGTGGGGCCCACGATTTCCTGCAGCATTCTTATCCCAGGCGAGAACGTGTTCTCTATTGGAGGGAATTCAATTGCAGAACGTGTTGTAGTGATAAAGATGAAAGGGGTAGGTTCAGGTAGTTTCTGAGTGCATGAGTAAATATGGCCCTCACCATATTACAAAAGTATGAGAGTGGAGCTGGACACGTCATGGGTGAAGGTTATTTCTTTAACATGGGCACTTGTTTTTCAATGGGTGAAGTGTTTCTCTGTGTTTTGTTTTCCTTAGGTATTCATGTTTGATTTCTGGAAACCCATTTGGTCTTTGAATCTTGGATATGTGATTTTGTGAATATTTTCTGATTTTTTGTGCTAAGTGTGGACTTTTAAAATGACGACAAATGGATTTTTGTAATTTTTTATTGATTTCTTGTTCTGGAAGGGAAATATTGAGATTGTGGACTATGTGATGCATCACAAGTTTTCAAGAAAGGTACAGCTAGTAGCAGGAGTCCTGTCATCATTATCAACAACAACATTATAAAACTGCACATTTTTTTAATCTAAAATTGTGTTTGAGATTGTTATGGTTCTCCTCCCCCATTCTTCTATTCCAAATCTGCACCCTCAGTTCAAAGCCCATACCTACTATCAAATTTATCTAAGCTTTCTGTCAAATTTATCCGAGTTTTTGTAAAAATAATCTGTCTCCTGTCATATTTCTCTGCGTTTTTGGCAAATTTATCTGAGTTTTGTCAAATTTATCTGAGCTTTTGTCAAATTTATCTGACTTTTTATGAAATTTATCTGTCTTCTGTCAAATTTATCTGAATACTGTGTAAATTTATTTAAGTAAGGGACAAATTTATTTGAGTTTTTGGCTAATTTATCTGATTTTTGGAACAAATTTATCTGAGTTATGAAATTTGGAAAATTGGTTTATCTTAGTTTTGGCAAATGTATTTACGTTTTTTTAAATTTATTTGCATTTTTAAATTTTATTTACTTTTTTTGAAATCTATTTGCGTTTTTTAATTTTATTTGCGTCTTTTGAAATTTATTTATGTTTTTTGAAATAAATTTAACTAAGATTTGGCAAAAATACTTGAGTTTTTGGCAAATTTTTCAGAAATTTGAAAAATGATTTATCATGGTTTTGGCAAATGTGACTGCATTTTTAAATTTTATTTGCATCTTTTAAAACTTATTTGCGTCTTTTGAAATTTACTTGCATTTCTTGAATTTTCTTTGGATCTTTTGAGATTTATTTGAGTATTTTGAAATTTATTTACATTTTCTGAAATTTATTTCGATCTTTTTAAACTTATTTGCATATTTTTAAATTTATCTGCATTTTTTTGAAATTTATTGCCTTTTTAGAAAATTTATTTCTTTTTTTTAATTATTGCGTTTTTTTTAATTTATTTGTGTTATTTTGAAATGTACTTGTGTTTTTTTAGAATTTATTTGAAAATATCATTAATGGGATTTCTTTAATCATGGGCAATTAAATGACAGGATATGATTCCTTTAATCTAGGGCAATTAATGGGATTTACCACTAATCATGGGATATGATTCAAAGAAAGGGCAAATTAGATATTTTAGGTATGAGAATGTGTGTGAGGGACCTTTGGCTTCATAACTTTTTTTTGTGGATTGTTTGCATTAAAGTCATACTTTGAGGGACCTCTCGCCGAATCCCCCTATTAAGAATCCCTAGCTAACCATTCCTACCATAAAACTTGAGGTGTTAGTTAAGGAACATAAATACTTTTCAGTGTTTCCTCTCAGGTGGAACCCACTTCTCAACACTCTTCCTTGGGTGGAAGCTGCCATGGTTCGTGCACATTTGATGGCACACATTTTTTTTTTCCAGCGCCAACTGATTCCTCCTAGGATTCAAACCCATGACTGGTTGGTTTTAACACCATATTTAATTTTCTTAGCCAACCATTCCTGCTATAATCTCGAAGCATTAGTAGAGCCTACATAAATACTTTTCAATACTCCCCCTCTGGTGGAATCCAATTTTCAACACTATGTACCAAAATAGTAAATGTTATTAGTGGCTACTGATCGGACCCCAAGTATAGGGTGCAATTATAGTAATAATCTGGTGAGTCCAGGTTGATCCACAGGGAGCAATGCCTTTTGAAAGTCTCTCCAACTTTGACCTATCCTAAATAAATACTGAATCTGGCCTAAATGGAAACTAATTAAATTACATCAACTTTCCAAAAATAAAAACACTAATCTAAATAAAGAAACCTAATCTAGATAATACTAATTAAACTAAAACCTGCAAAATACACAAATCAAACAACCAGTTTAATATAAAATAAATCAAAATGAAATTTTCTAAATTAAATCCTAATTATCAAAATCACTTTTTATGCAAATATGAATGATCTATAATGCCCTAAATAATAACAATGCAATTTTATGGAAGTTTCTAAAAATCTGATGCATGTTGTAAAAAATTTGTAGTATGGAAACTCTTACACATGCCCAATTTTGCTGGACTGTACGACTAGTCTAAGATGATATGAACCTAAATCTAATGGCTGGAATCAATACTTTGATGACGCATGAATACAACAAAAAAAAGAAAAATGGAAAAAGGACTTAAAACGAAAAAGATATGATCACCTAAAGATGCCTACTTGAATTGTTTTGCTGTTGAAATCTGAACGCAGGCTTCCCAACTGCCCCTGTTTGAGCCTCTGGTTGACACTGTTCGTGAGGTTATTTTTGGCTGAAATTTTGGGGTTTCAAAGTCCAATTACCATACTTTAAATCTGATATTTTCCGGACCAAAACATTCACGTTTACCTTGTTTTTAAATCGCGCACTTTTGCAACACAGTTGGGTCAATTATGCTGAAACTGTGCAGAATTTTTCACTATTCACATACCAGGTCTGAATTTAATCTTTCTAATCAGTTGATAATCTTGTGATTTCAGCAACAAAAAAACTTGTTCTAATGCAATTTCTAAATATGATGTATGCACAGACACTTTCCAACCATATATTATGCAAGTAACAAAAAAATAGTAAGTTTCTACTAAACATAGAAAGATGCAAGTTGAGGTTTTTTTTTTTTTTTTTTTTTTTAATCTAGAATTTGTAAATAAAAAAATCAGAATATTAATTTTAAAATAAAACAAAAGGGTGAAAAAATAAAAAGCGGAAAAGATGTACCAAAGATCTAGAAACTAGACAATCCTGCAAGCATTGATAATGCGATGATGATGCAGTCCCCTCTTCTTAGAGTAGAAAAAAAACAATGCAAGTGCTTCCTTGATGTCTCTCGACTTTTAATCCATTTATTTTATTTTCAAAAATCTAGATCTAATCATGTGAAATAGTCTCCAATCAAAACACATAAAAGAACTAGAAATAGAAAATTAAATCACTTACACAAAGAATACGAAGAATCAATCCAAGTAGTGTCTTTATTCCTTGATCTTTGAGTATAAAAAAATTAAGATTCTTCTCTCTTCATCATTCTCTCAACATGATCTCTCGATCTATGTCTAAAGAATTAGAATGGAGAAGAAGAAGAAGGGGACTAGAGAGAGGGTGGATGGGAGTGGAAAGGAATGAAGAGAGAAAGCCTCCAAGATTCTACACAAGAGTCATTGGACGTCCAGCCATTTTGTTGGCTTCCTTTTTATAATTTTTTTATGTTTCCTTGTTTGGTAAGATTCCTCTTCCATTTTGGCTCGAACTCCAAGCAATCCTCCTATATTGGCAACTTTTCTTGCTAATGATAAAGTCTTGTAGTCCCATTCTTTCCATCTTTGGACTCCTCAAAAGATCTTTAAAATTGTACATGAGAAGGATTCCAAAAAAAAAAAATTCAGATTGTGTGCCTAAATTTGTGCTCCCATATGTGGAACGTCCAAGACTTGTGGACCCCATTAGTGGACGTCCAACACAACTTGGTTTCTCCTCTTTTTTTTATTCTTGATTTTACTTCATTCTTAATCTTTATTACCTTCTTGGATTAGATTTCTTCTTCCACAAGTTTGACTCTTCTAAACTTCTTTAGATCTTCTTTCCATTCTTGAACAAATCTCTTTCTTGAATTTGAATCACAATTTTTTGCAACACATAGAAAGAAGAATTTCTCAAAATCTTGGAAACTTGCATGCTGACAAAGTGGGGCTCCTCCTTAGGCGTGTAGTGTGGTCCCTACTCAATTGCTTTTCAATGCGGGTCCCATTTCTTGTTTTCTCCTACAAATTGAAAGAGATAAATTTAACATTAATTATGTGTTAGAAAATAATTATGAACCATTTATGGGACCCTACATGCCTAGTGATGCACCAAAATGACTAACTTTCCAAAAATAGCACATGGTGCCAAAAATAGCAAAAATATGCATTGATGAAACCAAAAGCTTAATTTTGGGGTGATACATGAGATGAGAAAAACTTAATTTCACAAAAGTCATGCAATTCAATTAATTTTGACCTATTTTGACCATGTTTCCAAAAATAACCCCAAATGCATGAAATCATGAAATTGAGTGCAAAATTTATGCAATTAAACCTAATTGAGTCCACAAATGCTAATGAAATGATGACCTAATGACCTAGTTTTGTGGACTTATCTGTTATAAGTTTCAAGAAATGAGAAAAAAAAGACTTTGGGGAGCTTGATGGATGAAATAGTTCATGATATACCCATTGGGAAGGTACAATAATTGTTGAGAAGAGAAAAACAGATATGGTAAGTACATTAGGGATAGTTTTGGGCAAAAGAATAAGAAAAGAAGATAATTTTGGGAAAAAAAAAAGTGTAACAAATCTGAGAATATTGAAATGGATGTGTAGTAATATATTAGAAAAGAACGCAATTACATAATAATAATAAAATAAATAACCAAAACCAATACATACAATTACCAATAAATAACCACTTACTTAACTAAAATACATACAATTACATAATAATAATAAAATAAATAATTTATTTATATATATATATATAAAATAACCAAAACGTCACAGGTCACAAATAAACAAACTACTTTCCGTTTTTACAAAGCACTGTTTACCTACAAATATTGGAAAGTCATACAAGTGGAGTGTTCTATAACTACCATGGGTATTGATGTAGGTGGTTGGTGTTAATAGTATTGCACAAATAAAACAGTAAGGACTTGTTTGAAATTGAGACGGTGGAATCTAGAAGAGAAAATATTAACAACATTAAAATAAAAATAAGTTGTCAACATGAACCTCACATGTGTGAAGTTATGACATATAATCGAAGTTATATACATGCCATTTGGGATAGAGTATCAAAGGCTAATTTCCTATTAATTATAGTAAAAGAAGGGTAAATATATATATATATATATATATTTATTTATTTATTTTAGGACCATTTCCCTTTCGAAATGAAAATCATTTTATTTCTTTTAGATAAATGGAACCTAGCTAGGAGAAGGGAAGGCCTTAAACCCCAAGAAGAGAATTATTCTCAAAATACATAGCTAGGATTTAAATAAATATTGAGCCTTTAAGAGTTTGTATGTAAAAGAAAAGTAACAAAATGTAAAAAAAAAAAAGGTCTTGCGAAAATATATTAATAAGATTCGATGTGAATGTTGTAAGTTGACTAAATAAGAAGTCTAGGATATCTCTTTATCGGCTCTTGTAAATGGAAGATTTTTTTTTTTTTTGTAACGTAAAGTACTCACGTACGCAGCTCGACCCTCATCATCAACACTAAAACAAAGAATTGTTTCTCTAAAAATCTTGAGTATTGAATGGTATGAATTAGAGTTTTCAAAGCTCTCCCAGTGAACGGAGTGTATTAGTTTTAATGAGTCCAATTACTAATGAGGATTTCAACAAATATCTTAAGAAACTCAGTCAAACTTAGTCAATGCATGGCCAAATGAAGTCAACTTGGTTGATTAAGTACTCAACAAGTTTTCATATAAGATAAGCCATTGTTTTTTTTTTTTTTTTTTTCTATAATTTTGTTCCTGATGTACCTTTATGTTTCTTCCTATGTGTCTCATTTATCTAGAGTTTTTGTCAATCACTTTTCCACACTAGTGGATTGTAGAAACTTGGTCCAACCTTCTATCAATTTAAAAGAATGCACCATTAGCTTGCTTACCAGATAAAGTTTACCGATATCTAACACTCTCGAATCTTGACAGTCTCATCCTCTATATTGAGCATGAGCCGGTGTTTTTTCCTTCCTTTTTTGATTTTTACACTATCCTTTTATATATGCAAATCATATTCATGGTGGAACTAGCTATTTAAAGGTTTGGATGTAGTTTATCAAGCTAATGGCTAATATATAAATGAGGTGGACTAAGTTTCTGCGACTCAAGTAAGTATATGAGATCACGATTCAAAAAATATACAAATGAAAGAGCATAATATTTAAATGATTTAATTCATTGTATATATTCTTACTTTATCTTCTATGTTTTGAATAATGACTTCTTTATTCCTTTACATAGTGGACATGGAGCATCTTGGGACAGTATTTGAAATGGGAAAGGCAATATGTGCACCTCTGCAAAGTCTAAAGGAAAATGAGGATATTTTAGATAAAAGAATTGAAGAGTTGAGTTGTCGTGAGAGCGATGTACGGGAAGATTTAGAAAGAGAAAAACTACAATATGGGAAGATGCCAAAAAGAGAGGTAGAATTATGGTTGAAAAATGTGCAAAATACTAAAGATAAAGTGCATGACATTAAACAAAAGCTTGGGGAAGTGAGTTGGACTCATATTCAGTTGCGCATGCATCTAGCCAAGGAAGTCGAAGAGAAGATTAAAGAAGCAGTCGAGCTAAAAGAGAATGGGCGATTTCAGGAGGGATTGGTTGTTGACTTGTTGGTAGGTAGTACAGAGACTTTTCCTTCGATAAAAATAGTGGGTGAAACAACTGCACTAAAAAATTTGCAAACGATAGAGGAATGTCTAATGGATGATGAGGTAGGAAAGATCGGTGTCTATGGTATGGGGGGCGTTGGCAAGACGACCATAATGACCCACATTCATAACAAATTTATGAAGGCCAGGACATTCAATAGTGTCATTTGGGTGACAGTCTCGAAGGAGTCTGACCTGAAGGAGTTGCAAGACCGTCTCTCAAAGGCATTGAGTGTAGACCTCTCCAATTATAAAGATACACTTTGTAAATCAGCCAAATTATTTGAGGCTTTCAACAGAAGAGGCAAGTTTATGCTCATTTTAGATGACATGTGGAGTACGTTTCCTCTTACCAAAGTTGGGGTTCCAGAACCAAATCAAGAGAACAAATGCAAGATATTGTGGACTACTAGATCTAAAAAAGTATGTCGAGGGATGTGTAGTCAAAGGACAATCAAAGTGGATGCTCTTACCAAGGATGAATCATGGACCTTGTTTAAGGAAAAGCTTGGTACTGATTTTGTGCTTTCACCAGAAATAGAACCAATTGCAGAGGCTGTTGTTGAAGAGTGTGATGGTTTGCCTCTTGGAATCATTGCAGTGGGAGCAGCTATGAGGGGTGTGGATGATATTAGAATATGGAGGAATGCATTGGAAGACTTGAAAAACTCGAGGCCTGATCTTGAAGGCCTAGAAGATGATGTCTTCTCTTGCTTGAGATTCAGTTTTGATCATTTGAAAACTCAAATACACCGAGATTGTTTCTTGTATTGTGCCTTATATCGTGAAGATGATCAAATAGGATGCGATTCTTTAATTGAGAAGTGGATGGCAGATGGATTTTTTGATGAAATTGAGGATCGAGAGAAGGGGTTTGATAAAGGCTACACAGTAATAAATGATTTAAAAGATGCGTGTATGCTGGAGAAAGGAGAGCTTGGTGATTTTAATAGAAGTTTTGTAAGGATGCATGATTTACTTAGAGATTTAGCTATTGCCATCACAAGGAAGAGTCGTCAGTTTGTGGTCAAGGTCAGTTCCAATGTAGGTAAGTTTCCAAGAGATGAGAATTTGATGGATGATGTAATTAGAGTATCTTTGATGCATAGCAGCAACATTGAATTGCTTTCATGTCAATCCAAGTGTCCGAAGCTCTGTACATTGTTACTGAATGGTTCTAAATTGGGCAACATCAATCATTTATTCTTTGTACACATGCAAAACCTTAGGGTTTTGGATTTGTCCGATACTGACATCACGTGTTTACCGCAATCATTGTCCAACTTAGTAAACCTTCATGCTCTGCTATTAAAGGATTGTGAGAATTTGACAATGGTTCTTTCACTTGTTCAACTCAGAGAACTTAGGGTGTTGGACCTCACTGGAACCGCAATCGAATATTTGCCAGATGGAATGGACAGTTTAACCAATCTCAAATGCCTTGGCTTGTCTTTCACAGAAAGTTTAAAAATGGTTCCTGTTGGTGCAATATCCAGTTTGTCCCATTTAGAAGAGCTGTCAATGGTGGAGAGTAAATGGAAGTGGTCATCAAATGAAGATAGAAATAGAAGGGGAGCAGGTGTGGAAGACATTGTGAGGTTGATGCATTTAAAAAAACTTCTTGTCAACTTCGTGGACTTGAGTGCTTTCTCGTCCTATGTAAGATCTAGGCATTGGCGAGGTTTAAATTGCTTCCTTCTTACAGTTGGCGATGAATACTTTAATCCAGAAGAAATACGAGATGTTTTCTATAGTCGGGAATGTGTGGTAAGCGTCTCTGATGGTGACTGTATGAACTCTGTTGCTTTTCCTACGAGCAACTTAACTCAGTTGTGGATTTCCCAATTGAATAATTTGAGTACCATATACATGGAGGAACCGACTCAGGGTGACAACCTAGCAAACCTCAAGTGCATAGACATCTATAAATGTCCAAAGCTGAAGTATGTATTATCGGTTGGGTGGTTCCAGACCCTCCAAAACCTTGAAGAGATAATTGTTGTAGGCTGCAGCGCGATAGAGGAGATGGTAGTGGATATGGGAGACATGGGTGAAGCAAATAATAACATACCCATCACACTACCAAGGTTGAAGAGAATAGAATTATCTGCTCTACCGAACTTGAAGAGTATATGTAAGAGAACATTAATTTGCAGTTCCCTTGAACAAATCGATGTATTCTATTGCCCAATGCTGAAGATGCTTCCTTTCTCTATAAACAGTCTACCATCCTCTCTCAAACAGATCGAAGGAAGCAGAAGATGGTGGGACTCGTTGGAGTGGGACAATGCCAACACCAAAATGCACCTCCAGCCTTTCTTCTCAGATTGTCCAGACTTCAGTTTCCGAAGAAAAGAAGATCAAGAACGACAGGGAACCAAAAGAAAAGCAGATAGCATCTCCTGATGGACCTCAACTTTCCCCCACATTCCCTTGTGCAGCAGCTATCTCCCAGAAACTGGCAACTGTGGAAGACACACGAATGAATGAATGATCGTCGGTCGATATTTCTACTTTGTCCAATATTGTTTTCTTTTTATGTAAATCAAATCTTTTTTCCCTGTTTTTTCTCGGATGTAATATCATGAAAATGTTTACAATAGAAGGCGTTCCTTCATTTTGTCCCTTTTTTTTTATTTTATTTTTATATTTGTTTTTATTCAGTGCTAAGAGGTCCTAACTCCGGGGCCAAGTTAACTAATTAGCCATCTTTAAATTAAAGAGAGTTGGAATTCTCAGCATTTGTGACCAAGGCTCAAATTCAATTAATAAAAATCTACAGCTAAACATAAATGCTTACCTCTAGCCAAATGCAGTGTTGACCACAATTAAATTTTTAGGACAAATATGACTATAGTTAGGCCTAACTCCTATTGAGTGAGTTTTGACCACTGTTCATTCACTTCATATTTTTAATCAATTTGTCCCCATTGCAGATTCTCATGAATTTCCTATGGATCTGAGTAGCAGAAGATCTCGAATCCTAATAAAAATGAGCATGATTGACGCTTTCAATAATCACTTGGAAGATTTTAAAAAATTGACGATAAAATAAAAGACAGGTAATGACTAGTAGGACTCTATTTCTATATTGGCAACTACCATCTACTTGATCTGACATGAGACCCATGGTACGTGGGCCGCACAATTCTCTATGACTAATATTATAATTATTTTATCGGATGCTTTAGAAACAGTGAGGCTATTAAGTTATCATGTTATTGATTCTAAGATTTTGGACGTTCGTAAAGCAGCATTAGCTTTTGATATGGCAGGATTTTGTTTTGGTCTAAAAAAATTGTAAACGTGGTGGCTCATCATTTTGACGAAGTTCTGGCTTTCTTTAACTAATGAGATTGTGTGGTGGACCGATAATTTGCCGGACAAACTTTTTGAGAATAATTTGTGCTTCTACGTTTTTTTTTTTTTTTTTTTTTTTTTTTTTTTTTTTTTTTTTTTTTTTTTTTTTTTTTTTTTTTTTTTGAGTAGTAATACTTTCTTTGACGCAAGAAAAAAATAAAGTGTCATTTTCATGTGTAAGTTGACATGATATACAATGCAAACAAACCATTTGATAAAACATTTTTTTGTAAGAGGAGGGTCTTTGTTGTTATATGAAAAATTGCAAACAAAAGGCCATTTTAAGGTAAGATTCAGGTCCTCAATTTAATACTGTATGGACCTAGATCTGGATTCAGACCGAATATTTTTTTGTTGGGTTCAGAAGATACAAACCCAAGCCTCAAACATAGCTATGGATCCAAACCAAGTACATATGCTACATTTTAAGGGTCAGGTCAAGATAAGTGGCATCTGTTGGAAGTAGGTGGGCCTTTTAGATGAGTTTAAAAAACTTTTGACTCACTTAAAGGAGGGATCTATCACCTAAAAGGCCAAGAACCCAATCGCAAAATTTAAAACCCTAATCTCATAATATATGAATATTAGCAATTTGGTTTCTTGCATCATCACCTTTAGTATTTTGTGGGGTCAATAGTCCCATTGAGATAGCTTTTGTCTATTAACACAGCATGTTAGGCTTACAGTCATCAAATTACACAATAATTTTCCTTTACGGTGATAATCCTGACATGTGCTGTCTCAACAGTTTGGTTTTTTTGGCTTTTTTTCTTGTTCTTTATGTGTGTATTGACCAGCAAAATTACCACTACTAATTCCAATTTAGATCATCATAGTTGGGACAAGACTTTGATAATGATGATTCCAATTTAGATTAAGTCAAGCACAAAAGAAAGATTTATAGAGATGTGCGAGCCTGTCAATAAGTATTGCTACTTACTCAATGAAAACGGCGTTTATTATTATTATTATTATTTATGTTTATGATGAAATCTTAGGATCATATTATTTTATTGAAACACATGGCATGTTGGTCAGTTTCAAGTGTCACAAATATCATTCTCTGGTATAATATGGAAAACCATTGAGGTATTTTCAAATTTGGGGTTTCCCCTATTATCATGAAAATCTCAAAGAAAATAAATTCATTTTCAGTAATAAAAAATAAATAATTGTAAAACTAAAATAATTTATTGCCAAAAACTACTTTTGTCAAATTTTCTCCTCTTTTATTTCAACGATGATCACAAAACTTTCTCGTCATTTTTTAAACATTGCTGCTAAGTTTCAAAAATATCGCTAAAGCATCCTATTATGTTATGCATATAGCTTCTGCTATTTAGATCTTTCAACGGCTTCTCCCCTTCTCTCCAAGCAAACCAAATCTTTACTGGTTAAGAAAAAAAAAAATCAATTCATCCATTTTTCAGTACTATAAATAAAATATAATTTATTTTATAGATGGGTTTCACTCACCCTTTCTCCATCTTTCGTCCAATCGAAAAGTCAAAAGATTCCTTAAAAAAGCCTTTCGTTTCCTGAGTTGTGCTCATCATTTCTCCGTTTGGAGATGCAATGCTTCTCCAATTTGTTCCCAACTCCACAAAAGACCATTTGCTGTAGGAGTGTGGATAAGAGGGTATGCAAGTGTTCCAAGGGATCAATTCTTGACTGTCCAGAATCGAGTGTCTCTTGGGCTCAGGGCCAAAGGCTCCTAGGTTGGGGTGAGCAGGGATACCCTGGGTTACAAAAGAAAAAAAAAAAAAAGTTAAAAGATGAACAAAAGCATGTTTCAATTTAGACTTTCTCCTCATTGACCAGGACTTAAGGACATTACCACCGCATCGATGAACAATGCTAATGCATATCAATCATATAGAGGCTTTGCAGACTGAATTCTCTTTACTTTGATTTATGCCTGGTTGGAGGCGTTCACCAAGATTGGCTGCAACCTGGGAAAACTGGAACCCGCGGTTGGATCATTTTTTTGTCTTCTTAGAGTTGTAGATGGTAGCCAGTGCCTCATCCTTAGTCCGATGTTCCTTAGATTTGGGACCAGTTACCCCATCAGTAGTGACAGTAGGTAAGGAATAACCATTCACAGACTTCCAAACATTAATATATATGGCTTTCAAGAAGGCAACCATCATGGCTTTCCAATAAGCATAATTGGTACCGTTCAACGAAGGAGGCTTATTGGTTGAAGTGCTTTCGTGGTAGATACTCATTCTAGTAATAAATATGATCTACACAATATATTAGCAACCCGCGCTCTAATACCAATTGAAAGTTTGCACTTTACTAGAATGGAATGGGTAAGCTAGTCCAATTAACCGATGCACATATGATGTAACCAACCAAACAAGATAGAATTTGCAAAGCTATCTACAAAGCAATCACCACAAGAAGGCAGACACAAATTTAACGTGGAAACCCTTACCAGGAGAAAAACCACGATCTGAAAAACCAATCACTATTGAACGGTTACAAGATATACTCACAGCTCCTTTATCTTAGTCAGTATATTGACCTAAGGACTGTAGTTGTTCTTGTACAACTTATCCTGTTGCCACGACTACCCTGCTGTGCACCGCTCCCCGTGCTTGATCCTCCTTTAACACCTTTAGGCCAAGATGCACACGCCTTCTACAAAGAAGTAGAAGCACATAACCTTCTAGAGCAAAAGGTTTCAGCCCAATCTCTTAATTGATTGCTATAGAGAAAAATTCTCTCTATCTAAGACCTTTCTTACGTGAGAGAGGTAATTGATGCCTTTGGTTTGAGGAAAACACCTAATATATAGCCCCAAGATCGTCCAAGAGACTTCTAAGAATAATACACTCATAATTGAAAGTCTACACAAACTCTTCATAAGAGTTCAGACTAAACTGGGTGATTTCCACCATGCTCGCTATAGCAAGCAGTTGGCTCACCATGGCGAGCCCTGTCTCGGGTTTTTGGCCTAACATATAATTTTAAAAATAAGTAAAATTTAAGATACCAAATTTTCTGGGATTCACATGATATTATGTTTTTCTCAATTTTGTACATTTAAATATGACATTACCAGGTTTCATATTTTTCAATTTAAAATTATTTTTGTTCATTTTACGTTTAAATAGGGCTATCTTTTTTTTATAATAGCAACACAGATCACAATTTATAAAATCTTAAAGAATATATGAATTTTTCTATACATTTTTGAAAATTGGTTTTATGATTTTATATTTTCAGAGTAACTTATTAAGAGATGAAATGAATACTGTTTTAACTTAACATGTTTATTTCCGACTATTTCTACATTAAAATTAATTCAAATATAATTATAGCTTATACAATTTTATAGCACTACTTACTTTCTAAATAAGTTCTCAGGTATAGAAATTTCTGAATGCTAAATGCAATATATATTTTTTATTTTAGAATAAAAGATAAATATTTTTTTTATTTTAGATTTACTTTTTTAAATTAATATTGTAAGGAAATATATACATTTAATATATATTTTTTGGAGACTTAGCAGGGGCCTTAATTGCCAGTCAGAATGAAATATGTTCTCGGACAATACAGAGGCCAGCAGTTAAACTTTGATTGTAAAGCTGGCTCCCGGATGGAATTATAAGGCCGGCCTTAGACGTCGCTAGTCAGCATTTATAATAGAGGAAAAGTGCTCTTTTTTCTTTGGGGTTTTAACGGGAAAAGCCCCCCTATATGGACATTTAATAAATTTAGACCCAATAAAATTTGGCAGACAGAAGTGGTCCCATGGGCCACTTCCGTTTTTTTTTAAGCATGTTTTTGTAATAGTCGATACTGACTATCCTGTCATTATACAACCCCTTTTGACAACCCCTTTTTTTCACTGTCTTCTTCACCTTTTCCCTTTCTCACTTTGTCTTCATCACCTTTTCCCTTTCATCCTCTCCACGGTGGTCCCAGGCGGTGGTCCCAGAGAAAGATTCGCGCCAAATCTTCAAACATTCTCCATAGTTTGACGCACATGGAGGTATTTTGTTTTTCATCTCGTTTTTGTGCCCTAAATTTAAATGGGAGTTAGTGTTTTTTGATGGTTTTGATTGTTCAGAAGGGAAATACTTGTAATCTTCTTTACACTTTCTAGTTCGCCCATTTAGAAGGGATTATTCGATTATGAGCACTACTGTTTGCAGAAGTTATTGTATTATCCTGTTTATGACATTAACCAAGTTACATGTTCATGGCAAACGTACTGGGTTTTCTGAAAACATAGTAAATTGGTTTCGAAGCTGGTTTGTTTGCCCTTGGGGCACTGGCTAACCAGTGTTTATGACAAATGTCATAAACAATTTGTCATAAACTACTATTTCGCAGATATATGCATGCAGTCCATCGGGAAGTTGGTAAATGTACCTGTTTGGGGCACTGGCTGGAACCTGGCTGTGTACCGGTTCAGGAAGCTGGTGAACCAGTGCCCCAAACAGGTACACAGCGAGGTTCCAGCCGATTTCAGGTTAGAGGGTTGCAAAAGTTTGGGGTTTCAAAAGCAGGCAAACGTGATTGCATCGTGTCCGAAAATAGCAGTTTTTTAGTTCGTGATATGTACTTTGGAATCCCTGAATTTCGAACAAAAAATCCACCGGGAAGCTGGTTAACCAGTGCACCAAAAAGGGGTACTGAATGAGGTTTCAGCAGATTTCAGGCTGCAGGGTTGCAAAAGTGCGCGGTTTCAAAAGTAGGCAAACGTGATTGTATCGTGCCCGAAAATAGCAGTTTTTTAGTTCGTGATATGTACTTTGGAACCCCGAGTTTCGAACAAAACATTCAGCGGGAAGATGGTTAACCAGTGCCCCAAACAGGGGTACGGAACGAGGTTTCAGCAGATTTCAGGCTGCAGGGTTGCAAAAGTGCGCGGTTTCAAAAGCAGGCAAAAGTGATTGTATCGTGCCCGAAAATAGCAGTTTTTTAGTTCGTGATATGTACTTTGGAACCCCCGAGTTTCAAACAAAAAATCCAGCGGGAAGCTGGTTAACCAGTGCCCGAAACAGGGTACTGAATGAGGTTTCAGCAGATTTCAGGCTGCAGGGTTGCAAAAGTGCGCGGTTTCAAAAGAAGGCAAACGTGATTGTATCGTGTCCGAAAATAGCAGTTTTTTAGTTCGTGATATGTACTTTCGAACCCCCAAATTTCGGACAAAAAATCCATCGGGAAGATGGTTAATCAGTGCCCCAAACAGGGGTACCGAAAGCGGTTTCAGCAGATTTCAGGCTGCAGGGTTGCAAAAGTGCGCGGTTTCAAAAGCAGGCAAACGTGATTGTATCGTGCCCGAAAATAGCAGTTTTTTAGTTCGTCATATGTACTTTCGAACCCCCGAATTTCGGACAAAAAATCCATCGGGAAGATGGTTAATCAGTGCCCCAAACAGGGGTACCGAAAGACGATCCAGCAGATTTCAGGCTGCAGGGTTGCAAAAGTGCGCGGTTTCAAAAGCAGGCAAACGTGATTGTATCGTGCCCGAAAATAGCAGTTTTTTAGTTCGTAATATGTACTTTCGAACCCCCGAATTTCGGACAAAAAATCCATCGGGAAGATGGTTAATCAGTGCCCCAAACAGGGGTACCGAAAGAAGTTCCAGCAGCTTTCAGGCTGCAGGGTTGCAAAAGTGCGCGGTTTCAAAAAGCAGGCAAACGTGATTGTATCGTGCCCGAAAATAGCAGTTTTTTAGTTCGTGATATGTACTTTCGAACCCCCGAATTTCGGACAAAAAATCCATCGGGAAGATGGTTAATCAGTGCCCCAAACAGGGGTACCGAAAAGAAGTTCCAGCAGCTTTCAGGCTGCAGGGTTGCAAAAGTGCGCGGTTTCAAAAGCAGGCAAACGTGATTGTATCGTGCCCGAAAATAGCAGTTTTTTAGTTCGTGATATGTACTTTCGAACCCCCGAATTTCGGACAAAACATCCATCGGGAAGATGGTTAATCAGTGCCCCAAACAGGGGGTACCGAAAGAAGTTCCAGCAGCTTTCAGGCTGCAGGGTTGCAAAAGTGCGCGGTTTCAAAAGCAGGCAAACGTGATTGTATCGTGCCCGAAAATAGCAGTTTTTTAGTTCGTGATATGTACTTTCGAACCCCCGAATTTCGGAAAAAATCCATCGGGAAGATGGTTAATCAGTGCCCCAAACAGGGGTACCGAAAGAAGTTCCAGCAGCTTTCAGGCTGCAGGGTTGCAAAAGTGCGCGGTTTCAAAAGCAGGCAAACGTGATTGTATCGTGCCCGAAAATAGCAGTTTTTTAGTTCGTGATATGTACTTTCGAACCCCCGAATTTCGGACAAAAACATCCGTCGGGAAGATGGTTAATCAGTCAAACAGGGGTACGAAAGAAGTTTCAGCAGATTTCAGGCTGCAGGGTTGAAAAGTGCGCGGTTTCAAAAGCAGGCAAACGTGATTGTATCGTGCCCGAAAATAGCAGTTTTTTTAGTTCGTGATATGTACTTTCGAACCCCGAATTTCGGACAAAGCATCCGTCGGGAAGATGGTTAATCAGTGCCCCAAACAGGGGTACCGAAAGAAGTTTCAGCAGATTTCAGGCTGCAGGGTTGCAAAAGTGCGCGGTTTCAAAAGCAGGCAAACGTGATTGTATCGTGTCCGAAAATAGCAGTTTTTTAGTTCGTGATATGTACTTTCGAACCCCCAAATTTTCGGACAAAAAATCCATCGGGAAGATGGTTAATCAGTGCCCCAAACAGGGGTACCGAAAGCGGTTTCAGCAGATTTCAGGCTGCAGGGGTTGCAAAAGTGCGCGGTTTCAAAAGCAGGCAAACGTGATTGTATCGTGCCCGAAAATAGCAGTTTTTTAGTTCGTCATATGTACTTTCGAACCCCCGAATTTCGGACAAAAAATCCATCGGGAAGATGGTTAATCAGTGCCCCAAACGGGGGTACCGAAAGACGATCCAGCAGATTTCAGGCTGCAGGGTTGCAAAAGTGCGCGGTTTCAAAAGCAGGCAAACGTGATTGTATCGTGCCCGAAAATAGCAGTTTTTTAGTTCGTAATATGTACTTTCGAACCCCCGAATTTCGGACAAAAAATCCATCGGGAAGATGGTTAATCAGTGCCCCAAACAGGGGTACCGAAAGAAGTTCCAGCAGCTTTCAGGCTGCAGGGTTGCAAAAGTGCGCGGTTTCAAAAGCAGGCAAACGTGATTGTATCGTGCCCGAAAATAGCAGTTTTTTAGTTCGTGATATGTACTTTCGAACCCCCGAATTTCGGACAAAAAATCCATCGGGAAGATGGTTAATCAGTGCCCAAACAGGGGTACCGAAAGAAGTTCCAGCAGCTTTCAGGCTGCAGGGTTGCAAAAGTGCGCGGTTTCAAAAGCAGGCAAACGTGATTGTATCGTGCCCGAAAATAGCAGTTTTTTAGTTCGTGATATGTACTTTCGAACCCCCGAATTTCGGACAAAACATCCGTCGGGAAGATGGTTAATCAGTGCCCCAAACAGGGGTACCGAAAGAAGTTCCAGCAGCTTTCAGGCTGCAGGGTTGCAAAAGTGCGCGGTTTCAAAAGCAGGCAAACGTGATTGTATCGTGCCCGAAAATAGCAGTTTTTTAGTTCGTGATATGTACTTTCGAACCCCCGAATTTCGGACAAAAAAATCCATCGGGAAGATGGTTAATCAGTGCCCCAAACAGGGGTACCGAAAGAAGTTCCAGCAGCTTTCAGGCTGCAGGGTTGCAAAAGTGCGCGGTTTCAAAAGCAGGCAAACGTGATTGTATCGTGCCCGAAAATAGCAGTTTTTTTAGTTCGTGATATGTACTTTCGAACCCCGAATTTCGGACAAAACATCCGTCGGGAAGATGGTTAATCAGTGCCCCAACAGGGGTACCGAAAGAAGTTTCAGCAGATTTCAGGCTGCAGGGTTGCAAAAGTGCGCGGTTTCAAAAGCAGGCAAACGTGATTGTATCGTGCCCGAAAATAGCAGTTTTTTAGTTCGTGATATGTACTTTCGAACCCCCGAATTTCGGAAAAAGCATCCGTCGGGAAGATGGTTAATCAGTGCCCCAAACAGGGGTACCGAAAGAAGTTTCAGCAGATTTCAGGCTGCAGGGTTGCAAAAGTGCGCGGTTTCAAAAGCAGGCAAACGTGATTGTATCGTGCCCGAAAATAGCAGTTTTTTAGTTCGTGATATGTACTTTCGAACCCCCAAATTTCGGACAAAACATCCGTCGGGAAGATGGTTAATCAGTGCCCCAAACAGGGGTACCGAAAGAGGTTTCAGCAGATTTCAGGCTGCAGGGTTGCAAAAGTGCGCGGTTTCAAAAGCAGGCAAACGTGATTGTATCGTGCCCAAAAATAGCAGTTTTTTAGTTCGTGATATGTACTTTCGAACCCCCAAATTTCGGACAAAAAATCCATCGGGAAGATGGTTAATCAGTGCCCCAAACAGGGGTACCGAAAGCGGTTTCAGCAGATTTCAGGCTGCAGGGTTGCAAAAGTGCGCGGTTTCAAAAGCAGGCAAACGTGATTGTATCGTGCCCGAAAATAGCAGTTTTTTAGTTCGTAATATGTACTTTCGAACCCCCAAATTTCGGACAAAACATCCACCGGGAAGATGGTTAACCAGTGCCCCAAACAGGGGTACTGAATGAGGTTTCTGTTGTTAATTTTGACAAGAAAAGAAAGAATTCAAGGTTTGAAAACTACTGCAGTGCTTTGATATGATAACAACGTATGAAAGGAAGACAACAAAAACATATTTTACTTCAGGAAAAATTACAACTTATACTTGAAGAAAATAACCAACCACTAACAACATGGTCCTACAAATAAGCCACGATCAACAACACTAAAAGAAACAGCCTAACTGCTTCCTAAAGACTAGGACAACAATTTTAAAAAACAAAACAAAAATAAAACACATAATCTGCACGTGGACATGTTTCAGTCCTGAAGCATTTTCCTAACACTCCTCCTTGCTTTAGGAGATGCAAACACCAACTTTCTACCTTAGAAACTCAAACCTGCCCACTGGAAGTGGCTTTGTAAACAAATCTGCCAACTGATCTTCAGACTTGTAGTAAACTAGAGTCACAGATTCTTCTTTCTGCACTTCTCTTACGAAAAATAACTTGATGTTGAAATGCTTAGTTTTCCCATGAAACACAGGATTATGGGAAATAGCAATGGCAGCTTGGTTGTCAACAAAAATCTCAGTGCTTTCTTTCTGCTCCAGATTGAGATCCATTAAAATCTTCCTTAGCCACAAAGCTTGATTAACAGCAGCTGTTGCAGCAACAAATTCTGCTTCAACAGTGGATTGAGCCACGGTTTCTTGCTTCTTCGAGCTCCATGAGAAAACACCAGATCCAAGAGTAAAACAGTAGCCTGAAGTACTTCTCATATCATCAATGGAACCTCCCCAGTCACTGTCAGAGAAACCAACCAGCTTCAACTCCTTGCTTCTTGTGAATTTAACTCCAAAATCACTTGTGCCTTTGACATATCAAATCACTCTCTTGGCAGCCTTGAGATGCAATTCACTTGCACAATGCATAAACCTAGACAGAATACTTACAGCATTTAAAATGGCAGGCCGTGTTGCTGTAAGATACATCAAGCAACCAATTAAACTTCTAAAGTATCCATCATCAACTTTATCAGCACCATCTTGCTTACATAGTTTCTCCTTTTGATTCATAGGAGTGCTTACTTCCTTGCATTCTTCAAGCTTAAACTTATTCAAAATCTCCTTGGCATACTTCTTCTGGCAGATGAAGACTTCATGCTCAGCCTGCTTAATTTCCATTCCAAGAAAGAAGGTCATCAACCCGAGACCTGTCATTTCAAAAACCTTCATCATTTCTTGTTTGAACTCCTCAACCAGCCATGCATCATTTCCTGTCAGTAAAAGATCATCAACATAAAGAGAAACTATCAGAACATATTGCTCTGACATTTAACATAAAGAGTGGCCTCAGACAAGCTGTTTTTTAAAGCCTAAGCTCAGCAAATGGTCATCTATCCTGCTGTACCATATCTCACAAGCCTAGGCTTTTTTTTAAAGCCTAAGCTCTCGAAGTATAATCCTCCCATTGTCAGATCTCACAATCTGATTTTTGCAGCCACTTTCATTCTGAACTCTTGCCATGAACTTCCAAAAGACTTGAGCTACTTCTATTTAAACTTTAAGAAGAAAATCCAGCACATTCTGGTGGAATCATCAATGAAGGCAATATATAATAAAGACTACCTTTTAGGGAAGGTGTGCTTTGAGGGCCCGAGACATCCGTGTGAATCAATTGCAGCTTCCCTGATGCTCTGGCAGTTGCCTTTGAAAAAGGTTTTCTATTGAGCTTGCCAAATGGACATGCCTTGCAGCCTGGAATCTGATCTTCAAACTCTGGAAGATCTTTTACCATCATCTTGGACTTCATTTGCAGCAGCCCTTGGTGGTGATAATGCCCAAGCATATTTTACTTCAGGAAACATTACAACTTATACTTGAAGAAAATAACTAACCACTAACAACATGGTCCTACAAATAAGCCACGATCAACAACACTAAAAGAAACAGCCTAACTGCTTCCTAAAGACTAGGACAACAATTTTAAAAAACAAAAAAAAAATAAAAATAAAACACATAAGCTGCACGTGGACATGTTTCAGTCCTGAAGCATTTTCCTAACAGAGAGAAGGATTTCAGGCTGCAGGGTTGCAAAAGTGCGCGGTTTCAAAAGCAGGCAAACGTGACTGTATCGTGCCCGAAAATAGCAGTTTTTTAGTTCGTGATATGTACTTTCGAACCCCCGAATTTCGGACAAAAAATCCATTGGGAAGATGGTTAATCAGTGCCCCAAACAGGGGTACCGAAAGAGGTTTCAGCAGATTTCAGGCTGCAGGGTTGCAAAAGTGCGCGGTTTCAAAAGCAGGCAAACGTGATTGTATCATGCCCCAAAAATAGCAGTTTTTTAGTTCGTGATATGTACTTTCGAACCCCCGAATTTCGGACAAAAAATCCATCGGGAAGATGGTTAATCAGTGCCCCAAACAGGGGTACCGAAAGAGGTTTCAGCAGATTTCAGGCTGCAGGGTTGCAAAAGTGCGCGGTTTCAAAAGAAGGCAAACGTGATTGTATCATGCCCAAAATAGCAGTTTTTTTAGTTCGTGATATGTACTTTCGAACCTCCAAATTTCGGACAAAAAATCCATCGGGAAGATGGTTAATCAGTGCCCCAAACAGGGGTACCGAAAGCGGTTTCAGCAGATTTCAGGCTGCAGGGTTGCAAAAGTGCGCGGTTTCAAAAGCAGGCAAACGTGATTGTATCATGCCCAAAAATAACAGTTTTTTAGTTCGTGATATGTACTTTCGAACCCCCGAATTTCGGAAAAAAAATCCATCGGGAAGATGGTTAATCAGTGCCCCAAACAGGGGTACTCGGCGAGGTTTCAGCAGATTTCCAGCTACTTTGTTGGAAAAGTGCGCGGTGTCAAAAGAAAGCCTTTGTCTTATTAGAATGTAAAGGAGGTTTAAAGGAGGTCATGTATGTAATTGGCAACTGCTATAAATACCATGTTATCATGGATGTCTTTGTTTAGCTAACTGATCTACATTATGGTATTGATCATGGAATGTAGGAAAAGAGAAAAGATGTTGTAGTGTACTATAGCTTGAATTAGAAGCCTTTGTCTTATTAGAATGGCCATTATAAGGGGTGCATTATGGAAGCGACAACAAGCTGCATAGTCGTTATAATTCAAGATAATCTCACCAACACCTGTAATTCCATATTGTGCACACACACTGCCATGAAAATCGAGTTTTTTCAACAAAATGTGAAATCAATGATCTTCAATGCTGCCAGCTCCTGACTAATTTCTAAAAAAACTCATTGATATTTTGCAGGTCAATGAAGAGAAACCCATTGAAACTCCAAACATACTCCTCTTTAACCAAAACAATCATATCTCGGAGGGTATCAGTCACGGAGAGGTATACCGAAAACAGAATTAAATTTTGTATTTACAATTGGAATTTATTAGTTTTGTTCAATTGTTCTTGGGGTCACCTCAATAGTTGTTGTTTTTACAAGGAACTTGGACGGATGAGATGCATCCCAACAAACCCCGACAAAGATGTATGGGTGCTTACAGATGTTCAAAAGCAATATGTACGGCAGACAGGTCTACACCACTTGGCTGGCATAGATCGTATGGTCATAGACCATGCCTTAATAACAGCTTTGGTTGAGAGGTGGCGCTCAGAAACAAATTCATTCCATTTGCCATCCGGGGAAGCAACTATAACACTCGAAGATGTTGCTTACATTTATGGCTTGCCAGTCGATGGCCCGGTAGTAACCGGGCGAACCTTCCCCGGTAGATTTTGTAGAGCCGATTTGTCATGAGTTGCTTGGGATCACGCCACAGAAGAAGCTAGACTATGTTGGCATAACAATAAAATTTAAGTGGCTTGAAGACAACTTCAAACCTTCCGCCTGGCAGGATAAAAAAAGAAGAAAACCAAAGATGATGAGATAAGAGCCACCCGGGCATATTTGTTCTTTTTGGTGGCCGGGCAGATCTTCACACAGACTTCTGGTGCGAGGGGGCCTTCTTATCTGCTTGAATTGTTTAAAGAATTCAAATCTTATGCATGGGCCCCCGCATGCCTTGCAAATCTTTATAGAATGTTGGCAAAGGCAACTTGGTGGGGCCATGAGACGAAAGAGGCTGAAGGAAAGGGGAAAGATCAACAAGTTGAGGACAGCAAGTCTTGCAGGACACCTACAGGGCCTTTGCAGCTGCTACAGGTGGATAATTCTCAAACTTAACATTTTTGGGTAGCATTATTTAAATGCTAACTAACACTTGCATTTTGATGTTTTCCATCGCAGATATGGGCTTACTCCAGAATGTCTATTGGACGGATTCCTCGGCTAAATCCTAGTGGGAAAAAGGACATACAATTTCCACTTTTCAAGACATGGCATAAGAGGTTGGTGGATCACCCCCAAGCCCTCGCAACTGTCAAGGATGTCAGGCACCAACTAAACATCTTGCCGGCTGATGGGGTAAATATACATGTGTTATCCAAGTAAATTTTACGATGTTTTCACTTAAGTTACTCATTGCTTATGTTTTAATGTCTTCTTATATGTGCTTCTATGCAGTTCACTTGGCAGCCGTATTCTGGCTATGGCAAAAAATTCAAGACGAGTGTACCAAAGGGGATCGCGATCTGTTTTCGTCATCAACCGTCCTAGTGTGGTACTGGATTGTTGAGCGGCATAATACATGGCGAGTCATGAAACAATTTTGGGCTCAAGCAATTAGTCCCCCCGCCTTTCAATATGCCATACCTCCGTGTAGAACGTATAGAAAGGATGGTGATTGATTACAGCTCGCGTATGGATGAAGAGGTAACAGCACTGTGGGCTGCCAAGAAAGCAGCTGGGATTACACGGGGAGAAGTGCACCCAGCCAGTTCATTCAGAAGTAAGTTACCTGTTATGGTTATGGTGCCAACACAGTCCGACACATCGGCAGGGTTGAGCACGCGGAGAGGCCCGAGGCAGAAGCTCCTGCTCAGCAAGCCGAGCCATCGATCCCACAGAAATATGTAAGTATTGAATGCTAGTTAGTCCGAAATTTCATTTATATTTCTATCGTAGTAACGTTACTTATTTGGGTTAATTGCTTATCTGTTGTTTTCAGGTTGATGAACTTGTTGCTTTGCTTAGAGCGGTCATGTGATAGGGCAGACAGGAGGAAAAAAACGTGTCCAAACTTGCTGAGTCGATTCGGAAAAAAACTGAAGACCTTTAAGGCAGCTATTGGGACGACATTTGAAAACTTCTCTATGGAAGACTGCAATAGCTCACAATCCAGTGAGGATATAGAAAAGGTAAACCGTCCCACCCTCCGTTAAATTTTGGAACGCTGCAATCTGACTCTATCCTCCATTAAATTTTATATTGTGCAATCTAACTGTGTCCTTTCTGTTTTTCCATCAGACAAGCAGTGTTCCCTCTCAAACTGGTCCATCTCAAACTGTTCCCCCTCACACAGTTCCTGATACTGATATCGGTTTGAGCTTTCTGGACCCTCTCACACGAGAGTAAAAAAAAGCTGCTCTTAAAAGTCCAAGGGCGAAAAGGTTTAAAAAGGCAGGACCAGTGCGTCTCGATCATTCACCAAGCAGCTTGGGTAAAACGGGCTTACCACCAACCGAAGAAGTGCTCTCAACCCCTCCAATGGCGAAGACATTGTTTGATACTCATGTGACAGTTACTAGTGGTTCCGCAATTGTTGCTGCAGCACCTAAGGCTAGCATAGTCTCTTTGATTTGGAGAATCAAGCGCTTGCCCCGTATGCGTAAAGTGCCCGTAAAGTTCTCTGATTATTCTCATTCTATGGTGCATTCGGGCTATGTATTAAATGATCAGGCCAGCAATTCTTTCTTACAGGGTTTCAAGGAATACTACGAGTCAAAGTAAGCATACTAATGTCTCCCATTACTTTCAATTTGTACCCATCTTCATTAATCTCTTGTGCATTGTGTTTTTATTAACAAACATCTATTTCATATAGAGAGATGAAACTAGCCAGTATTTGTACCATGATATCCAGCAACGATTTAAAGAAAGCACTAGACGAAGGAACTTGGCTGGACACCAATCTAATGTTATTATTACTTTGAGATCATGAGAGAAGGATGCTCCAACCGCTTTCATCGCCGACCCAAGCATATGTGTAAGTCTGTACTGAACTGTCCTATCTTAGTTTCCATAGGCGCCTATGAGTCATCTTTATTGTTAACCATTTATATTGTGGTGACATTACTATTCGCAGAGTTGGTGGCAAGATGGATCTGATGCTAGTGTTGAAGCTGCCTTCGGTACAGCACGGCCATAGAGTCTGGGAAGCAAGGGAGGCACATACACTAGTGTTTGTTGTCCACTACAGGAACCATTTCACGCTGGTTGTGGGATACGTTGATGAAAAAAAGGTGGAGTTTTATAACAGTTTGGCTGGTGATCGTTTGACACAGAATAAAGCGGAAGCAGTTTGTAAGTATGGTTTGGGATCCGAAATTGCAATCCCAGTACTTAATTTGAGACATCACTTATGATAACAGTTGCCCCCCCATCTGTTTTCCATTTTTTGCAGATCGACTGGTTGAACAAGATGTATATGCATTTTGGGTGGACGGATCCATTTTTATGGACTATCGTGTTGAAGGAAGACATTCCTCATCAAAACAATGGTTAATGATTGTGGAGTCTTCGTTGTGGCATTCGCAGAGCATTGTGTTCACCGCCGTCCTATCACATTTACCCCAAAACGATATCCCTTACTTCCCGTAGCAAAATTGTCATTGAGTTATTCAAGAGAAGTTGGCAAGTAAATGCTAATAGGTTGAATCTTCCTGAGTTGTTGAACCTACCGGCTTGATGTCATTTTATTAGCTGGTTAATAGAAGTTTTGCGAAGCTCTTGGGCAGTAGACGGAGAGGCCAACATTTCAGTGAACTTGTAAATTGTGGAACTTGTAAGAAGCATTTCAGTGGAACTTGTAAACATTTTCAGTGGAACTTACTTCATATTTCAAATTGTGGAAACTTGTAAGAAGCAGTGGTTGTGGAACTGGTTCTTGTATGATTTTGATTATATATTATGGACCTTCATTCACATTATTTGAAATTGAAATGGGTATGGAACGTGTATTAAATGTGGTTGTGATTATATATTGTAGACCTTCATTTCACATTATTTGAAATTGAATGGGTATGGAACGTGTATTGAATGTGGTTGTGATTATATATTGTGGACCTTCATTTCACATTATTTGAAATTGAATAGGTATGCAAACGTGTATTGAATGTGGTTGTGATTTTGATGATATATTGTGGACCTTCATTCACATTAATTTGAAATTGAATGGTTATGGAACCAGGATTGAATTGTGGTTTGTGCTTGACCAATGTAATTTGGATCGTGACTTACAACCATTTTGTCATAATAGCTAAAAAACAAAAACAGGAATAGTCGATATCGACTATCGTCATAGTCGATATCGACTATTTAACTGAAATATAAAAAACACAGGAATAGTCGATATCGACTATCATCATAGTCGATATCGACTATTTAACTAAAACATAAAAAACACAGGCATAGTCGATATCGGACTATGATGATAGTCGATATCGACTATTTAACTGAAACAAAAAAAAAACACAGGCATAGTCGATATCGACTATGCTGATAGTCGATATCGACTATTTAACTGAAACATAAAAAAACACAGGCATAGTCGATATCGACTATTACGATAGTCGATATCGACCTTTTAGCTGAAACAATAAAAAGACACAGTTATGTCTATATCGACCCCAATTTAGAATGAAACATAAAAACACATTAACAACTAGATGGGTTAGCCAGATTAGGTGATTCTCAATATAGTAAGACTGAAAAATAAACATCAATTAGCAGTCATACACTTGCATCCCCAGAAATAATGGTAATGAATTTATCATAGATGATTTTTCAACATATTAATAACCGCACAAAAAAGGAGTTTCGTCCTTACAAAAAAGGGAAGTATAAACACTTATGCCCTTCCAAAAAATTGCTTCAACAAAATGTACAAGCCCATCACAAACATCTCTATCACATTATCACCAAACCCAAAAGGAGTTCACGTTGACTCTTGCATCCCCCTTCCAAATAATGCTTCAGTAGACTATATACAACGTCAAACGACTGCTGACCTTGCATCCCCTTCTAAAAAAATGCTTCAATAGACCTATACACTGTCCAAATGACTGCTTCTTCTATCACATTTACACAAATACTAACACAACCGAAAAAGGAGTTCACGTTAAGCTCTTTGCATCACCCTTCCAAAAAAATGCTTCAGAGACTATACACTGGTCTGATGGTTGCATCTTCCTATCACATTTACAACAAAATACTAACACCAACCAAAAAAAGAGTCACATATACTCTTGCATCCCATTTCAAAAAATATTAACAAGAACCAAAAAGGAGTTCACATTAACTCGCTTTGCATCCCCCTTCATCTTCAAGGTTGCGCTGGTGGATTGCGACAATTTGTCGATTATGCCCCTCTCTCCTTACAGTTACCACAGTGACTACCTTTCGTTGGCGGCCACGATCCTCGGTCGAATCCTATTCTTCTTTGGCCGCCTTGGCTGTTTAGTAGCTCGTCGTGGCAAAACTGCTTTTATCAGATGTGTGCTCCCATTGTTTACTGTCACGGGTAGGCAATAGCAACACTTCACTATACGTGTACGATAAACCTTGATAGGGTACCAATGTTCGCAGAATTCATATGGAATCATAGTTTCTAACTCTCATTGAAGCCAATGCATGAGACACGGATCCCAGAATCTCCCATTTTCGACATGTGCAAGTCTTGCGGTTCAAGGATCACGACGTCCACGTACTCCGCAGATGTACTGAAACTCAACTAGACAGCTACACGAACATGCAATCGTCGAGCTTCTTCACTTCTTTTTCCAAATCATTCTCCGCGTAAGGTGTTAGACGGCTTGTAATTGCTTCTGATTCAGAGATGGCGCTTCTTGGTAAAATTCCATTAGCCTGGCCTATTTCTCGATTGTTTTGTAATAGGAGGACCCTTGTGCCCTTTAAGAGGCATTTGACATTTCGTGCAGCATTACTTTAGTGAGCATGTCATATTCGCCGTCATTCTACCAATGCATCAGAACCCAACGATGGTCCTTTCCAATTGAATCAATGTAAGTGAATGCCTCTTAGGCTGACTGCACCGGTATATCGTTATAAATATGCATCATAAGACTCAAACGGACCTATTTGCTTTAGCTGCACGCCAAAATTCATAACAATTGCTGCATCACTGAAAGCTATCCCTAATATTCCGGCAATATGACGATCAACCAATAACAATGTCCTTTACGCAGGAGGGTATGTAGGTGTTCAAGAGCGGCTGGAAATAAGACCCTTTGAGCGGTCCTGACACCACACGGTCAATTCTGTTAGCCAGCGTCACCCAGCGCTTAGCAATGTAGGTTTGCAAGGCAACCTGCACCCCAACTATCACGTTCGTTCGGCTTCCACAAAGGCAATAATGCGATGGGGAGGAGCTTTATGGATTGACAGCGGATAGACGTCCTTGCTGTGTGACAGCAACGAGTGTGCAAGACACCGGATACTTCCTCGAGAGATGTGTCCCATCTATAGCAATCATGTGTCATGCACGTACTAATGAAGCCTTAGACAATACTCCGAATGCCCAAATAAAATCTTCTGAAACGGTCCTCAGACTGGTGGTGTCTTGTTTGTAGATCGTGCCGGAACATATGGTCCTCTGCATAGTTCAATACATAACTAGCAGCATTTGAATATTGACTCCTCGTAAGATCCTCGTCACTGCACGCAGGGCTATCTCCTTTGCCTATATGTGCCTTTCTGTAACTAATATGTTGTCCCATATTCCATTTTGGTAGTCGTCATGATCTCTTTGGTGTTCAGATGAACATTTTGTCGACTCTATCCATGATGAAACTCCCGAAATTGAGCAATGCTGATGCCTGTTTTATGGTGCTATCCCCATTTCATTGGCCTTCGAGCATTCTCTTGCTGCTGTTGCTGAGGTGATTGTTAATGGACAGGATTAAAGTACGTTACCCTGTGAATTATGTGGTTTTCTTGATTTCTGATAGATGAGCATGAATGCCGCCAACAGTAATTCTGATCTTGCTGTCACGCCTGCTCGAGTTCAATCTTTGTATGCATGTGTTTGTCTTTCAAGTGCTTCAGAGTAAAATTTCCATAAATTGCAAACTTAGCCAGAGTCTTCCGGAATGTATCACGATCAGGGAATTCACGGCCAACCCACATTTCACGTGCTGAATTGTTTCCAATGTCTACATTCGATTCTTCAGGTACCATGTTGTCGATGAAATTAACACCTGAATGTTCACTTGAAGGAAATGCATTGTTGACTGGATTAGCCCCGACAATGTTGCTTTTGTCCGAGCCCATCACAATCACTGGAATTTGTCCGGTGAAATTATTTTTCATAAAATGATTCTCCTCACCATTACTCTGCCCCATCCTCTCTATATTATCAACATCAATTTTCTTGACCTAAGTATGATGCGGAATTGTAATGTTTTCGAACAGTTGAAAAATGCATGTCATTATTTTCTTGGAGATCAACTGTAGGAAGCTCTGGAAGACGGATTGTCTTATCTTTCACTTCTTTTTCCATTGCAATTATCAATACACTCCTCGATTT
>QPKB01000008.1:18170087-18234594 GCA_003546025.1 Camphora micrantha | reverse complement strand
AATGAGCCCCGTTAGATAATTCTAGCTCTTGATTTAAAACCCATAAAACTTAGTGGTCTTCTAACCATAGGTTTATTAGAGATTCAATCCAATGGTGAATAAAGGTTTGATGAGTAGTGAAGTTGGACCTACTGCCAGATCATGAGGGGGGTGAGAGTGAACGGGCCCGCATTGATCAATGGTGGGCCCCACCGAAGTTGACTGCATATAAGAAATAAGGATGCCCATAGGAGAACATTTTTCTCATAATATCATGTCTTCTCTTTTGGGTAAAATATCTGATCTTTTGAAGGGAGTCCTGCCAACCTTATTGAGTGTGCCCCAACTGTTAAAATAAAGCCAATTATAATAAAGGGAAATTCTCAAAAACTCCCCTATATCAAAAGGAAAGTTTCTGCCCCTATCTATTAGCCAAATATGATTTAAGAGAATTTATAAAAGATCCACAGTTTTAGGAGAATTTTTAGATAAGTGTACCATTGATGACACATGTCACACTTTCACTGGCTAAAAGAGGGGCTTTTTTTTCTTTTCTTTTCTTTTTTTTTTTTGTGTGAAAAAATCCCGGGGAGTTTTATAGCGTAACTCTATAATAAATGTTCAATGACAGGCCAAAATTTAAAGCAAGACAAGACGAAGTGCTTTTCCATGAAATTTTCACTTTCTCTTCTATTTTGATTTCAATTACCTTTAATGGAGGAAATGAAAGTATTCTTTTCTTTTTTTTTTTAAGCAAGAAGAAAAGCAGTGGCTGAGAGAAATAAGTCAGGGCTTGCTTTGAACCTTCAGAGAAAGCAGAGAAGTGATACTTTATTTACTTCCCTGCCACATTTAGGCTCTATGTGGTTGGCCTACAGGTTAAAGGACCATATAAATGCACTTGGCCCTTCAGGAAAAAAAAAAAAAAAAAGAGCACTTTTCCTCTATTATAAATGCTGACTAGCGACGTCTAAGGCCAGCCTTATAATTCCATCCGGGAGCCAGCTTTACAATCAAAGTTTAACTGCTGGCCTCTGTATTGTCCCAGAACAGATTTCATTCCGACTAGCAATAAAGGCCCCCGCTAAGTCTCTAAAAAATATATATTAAATGTATATATTTCTTTACAATATTAATTAAAAAAAGTAAATCTAAAATAAAAAAAATATTTATCTTTTATTCTAAAATAAAAAATATATATTGCATTCAGCATTCAGAAATTTCTATACTTGAGACCTTATTTAGAAAGTAAGTAGTGCTATAAAATTGTATAAGCTATAATTACATTTGAATTAATTTTAAGGTAGAAACAGTCGGAAATAAACATGTTAAGTTAAAATAGTATTCATTTCATCTTTTAATAAGTTACTAAAATATAAAAATCATAAAACTAATTTTCAAAAAATGTATAGAAAAATTCATATATTCTTTAAGATTTTATAAATTGCGATCTATGTTGCTATTATAAAAAAAAAAAGATAGCCCTATTTAAACGTAAAATGAACAAAAATAATTTTAAATTGAAAAATATGAAACCTGGTAATGTCATATTTAAATGTACAAAATTGAGAAAAACATAATATCATGTGAATCCCAGAAAATTTGGTATCTTAAATTTTACTCATTTTTAAAATTATATGTTAGGCCAAAAACCCAAGACAGGCTGGCCATGGCGAGCCAATTGCTTGCTATAGTGAGCGTGGTGGAAGTCACCCAGTTCAGTCCGAACTCTTATGAAGAGTTTGTGTAGACTTTCAATTCTAAGTGTATTATTCTTAGAAGTCTCTTGGACGATCTTGGGGCTATATATTAGGTGTTTTCCTCAACCCAAAGGCATCAGTTACCTCTCTCATTATTCTGAGTAAGAAAGGTCTTAGAGAGAGATAATTTTTCTCTATAGCAATCAATTAAGAGATTGGGCTGAAACCTTTTGCTCTAGAAGGTTATGTGCTTCTACTTCTTTGTAGAAGGTGTGTGCATTTTGGCCTAAAGGTTTTAAAGGAGGATCAAGCACGGGAAGCGGTGCACAACAGGGTAGTCGTGGCAATAGGAGAAGTTATGCAAGAACAACTACAGTCCTTAAGTCAATATACTGACTAGGATAAAGGAGCTGTGTGTATATCTTGTAACCGTTTAATATTGATTGGTTTTTCGGATCGTGGTTTTTCTCCTGGTAAGGGTTTCCACATTAAATTTGTGCCTACCTTCTTGTGGTGATTGCTTGGTAGATAGCTTTGCAAATTCTATCTTTGGTTGGTTACATCAGATGTGCATCGGTTAATTGGACTAGCTTACCCATTCCATTCTAGTAAAGTGCAAACTTTCAATTGGTATTAGAGTGGGTTGTGCTATTCTATTGTGTAGATCCTATTTATTACTAGAATGGGTATCGACGGCAAAAGCACTTCAACCAATAAGCTTCCTCTGTTGGACGGTACCAATTATGCTTATTGGAAAGCCATAATGGTTGTCTTCTTGAAAGCCATAGATATTAATGTTTGGAAGTCTGCTGTGAATGGTTTTTCCTTACCTACTGTCACTACTGATGGGGTAACTGGTCCCAAATCTAAGGAACATCGGACTAAGGATGAGGAACTGGCTACCATCTACAACTCTAAGAAGACAAAAAAATGATCCAACCGCGGGTTCCAGTTTTCCCAGGCTGCAGCCAATCTTGGTGAATGCCTCCAACCAGGCATAAATTAAAGTAAAGAGAATTCAGTCTGCAAAGCCTCTATATGATTGATATGCATTAGCATTTTTCATCGATGCGGTGGTAATGTCCTTAAGTCCTGGTCAATGAGGAGAAAGTCTAAATTGAAACATGCTTTTGTTCATCTTTTAACCTTTTTTTTTTTTCCTTTGTAACCCAGGGTATCCCTGCTTACCCCAACCTAGGAGCCTTTGGCCTTGAGTCCAAGGGACACTCGATTCTGGACAGCCAAGAATTGATCCCTTGGAACACTTGTATATCCTCTTATCCACATACAAAAATAGGAAAGCCCATAATCTTTTACTTTTTTGGGGCAATATTTAATATTTAAATGGGGAGTGCGGTTCACTGAAGAGTGAATGTATTTGGGAAGATCAATAAGAGGAAGCTTTTTTTTATATGATTAACATGCGAATCTCATAGGAGAATGGATGTACATAGGATCATCTACAGTAATGGCTTAGGAAATTAAGTTAATTGTTTTTCCCTCTAATTGCCTCATATAAAGACTTCCTCTCCGGTTTCCACCCTCCCTAGTATTTTGTAGGGATGGCAATGGACCTTCGGCTGAAGAGCTGACTTTAAACCCAAGATGGCAAACGATGAACCTCTTTCTGCCAGTTCACCTGATGATCCAACCTGAAAATTTTGGCCATTGGCCTTTATTTTTAGGCCGTTTGCAAATTGGTTTGGGCGTTGGTCTGTTAAACTTAATTAATTAATCTCTTTGAACCAATGGGACCTTTTTGAAATAGCTGCTCCTATTTCACTAAGATAAGGATGAACTTCAACCTCCTACCCTGGACTTTTTATTGAAGAAACGTGGGTCATTCTAAGTTGATAATAAGTTCGACCTTTCTATGATTGCAAAGAGAAATGACAACATTGAAGGATTTTGCAAGGGTTTTATGTAGAGTTGCCTCCAAGGCCCTGATAATGTGGTTGTGTGATGCTGGACTTTTTTGGCACAATTTCTTTTGGGTGATGCCAAGGAAAAGGAATTCACCCCCACTCCTACAGCAAATGGTCTTTTGTGGAGTTGGGAACAAATTGGAGAAGCATTGCATCACCAAGTGGAGAAATGATAAGCACAACTCACGAAATGAAAGGCTTTTTCTTACCACTGAGGAATCTTTTGACTTTTCGATTGGAGAAAAGATGGAGAAAGGGTGAGTGGAACCCATATATAAAATAAATTATATTTTATTTCTAGTACTGAAAAATGGATCAATTGATTTTTACTTAACCAGTAAAGATTTGGTTTGCTTAGAGAGAGATTTAAATAGTAGAACCCGATGGGTCAGGCCCAAATGACTAGGTCCACAATGACGGGCCAGGCCCAAGAGACTTAGTTCACGATGGTGGGTCAGGCCTAAGTGTTTCGAGGCCATGATGTGCCCAGGTCCAGATCCATTCGTTGAAAGTCGGGTCCGGATCCACGAAGTGACGAAGTCAGCACGTCGTTCCTTTAAACCCGCTTTTACCAAGTCCTGCGGAGGAGATCCTACCTGCCTCGTCTATTGAGGACGGTTCGGAGACTCCGCCAAAATGAAGCATCCGTTGCTGAAGAGTCGTCCCCATCTGTTAGGGGAAAACTATAAAACACGGAGCCCCACCGGCACTGAGGGGCAAGCTATTCCTATCAGTCTTTATCACATCTTTCTGTATTCTCTAAGTCTGTAACTTCTACACTGTAAAAGTAAAATCTTCAGTTTAAAGTGGATGTAGGTCACACTGACCGAAACCACTATAAATCCCCTTTCTCTCTCTCAATTTTTCACATTAATAACTCACTACTTGAACGGTGGTGCCCGAAGACACTTTTTGGCATCAACAGTTTCACGCCGTCTATGGGAACCGAAGAAAATTTCCTTTTTCAAAATTATGGTGATCACCACAAGATCAACGAGACGACAAGATGGTAACCCCTCGCGGGAGGGCGAGGGTAATCCTACACCGACTAATCCTGCACCGAATACCCCTGCTCCCTCTCCCCAACAAATGCTGGAGACCATGCAGCAGCTGGTGAACCAAAAACCAACAGATATTGCAACTCATGCTCGCAGGGCAAGGAGGAGCACAGTTTGGTACGGTACCACCGCAGGAAGTGCCACGTCCGAAGCATCCTACTGCTCCACGCAGAGGAGCGCCTCGCCCGGGCGCCCCATCCCCATGGTGCCCGTGGCCGAGGAGCTGCCCGTCCCCATCCTCACCTGGGCGCCCAGGGTCGAGGAGCACACCTGGGCGCCCATTCCCAGGGCGCCCAGGGTCGACGAGCACACCTGGGCGCCCATCCTCATGGCAGCCAGGGCGCCTCTACTGAAGCTTTCCATGTCGCCCCTCACGGGGTACTCCTGGTCGATCCTCAAGGCCGCGCCCATCATGAGGCGCCTCCACCCCCGGGTGGAGCCCCATTGGGAGGACCTATGGGAAGGGCGAATCGCGGTAGACTTCCACCTCCTCCCTCTACTTCTAACGATGAGGATCCTCATTTCCAGGAGGGGTGGAGTGAAAATCACAGCATGGAAGATGAGAGTTATTTCCCTGGTCCATCTAGGGAACCCAGCAATCGCTGGGAGGAAAAGATCAAAGAAATGCAGAATCAACTGGGCAATGTCTTCAACGCCATAAGGGCTCGGGCACCGGAGACGGTAGATTATCTAGTCGGGCGAACGGATACACCGTTCAAGCCTGACGTGGTGAAATACCCACTCCCTCGGAAGTTCAAAATACCATCCGTGGAGACCTTTGATGGAACGAAGGATCCATTGGACTATCTGGAGACTTACAAAACCAAAATGCAACTGCATAATATCCCTGACGAAATAATGTGCAGGGCGTTCCCAACTACATTGAAGGGGTCCGCTCGGCAGTGGTTTGCCAATCTCCCCCAAGCATCCATAGCCACCTTTGGAGAGTTGAGCAAATCTTTTGTCTCACATTTTATCGGTGGGCGCCGCCGCCGCCAGAAGCCTGCCACACACCTGCTTAGCATAAAGCAGGATAAACACGAGAGCCTCAGAAGCTACCTCACTCGTTTTAACGAGGAGGTACTTCATGTTGAAGAACCCAACGACAAGGTCTCCATGACAGCCTTCCTGGGAGGCCTTCGCTCGTCGAGCTTCCTCTTTTCAGTGGTGAAGCGACTACCAAAAAGCATGTCAAAATTGTTGGCAAAAGCTCAAAAATATATGAATGCTGAGGAAATCAACGGGTCCAGGCGAGGTGAATCATCTCGTGGATTGCCAAAAGCTTGACCTGCCTCTCTGCACTGTTCTCAAACAGGCAGCTTGTATATCCAACTTAGCGGCTCTCTCGCGGGTCGTCAAAAGCTTGGCCTCTGCACTGTTTTTAAACAGGCAGTCTATCTCCAGCTTAGCGGCTCTCTTGTGGGTCGCCAAAAGCTTGGTCTCTGCACTGTTTAAACAGGCACTCTATCTCCAGCTTAGCGGCTCTCTCGCGGGTCGCCAAAAGCTTGGCCTCTGCATTGTTTTTAAACAGGCAGTCTATCTCCAGCTTAGCGGCTCTCTCGCGGATTGCCAAAAAAGCTTGGCCTACTTCTGCACTGTTCTCAAACAGGCAGCCTATCTCTAGCTGAGCGGCTCTCTCATGGGGCGCCAAAAGCACGGTCTCAAAATGATCTTAAAACTCAGGTCATCTGCAACCCGAGGGACTACATTAAATTAGCGTACCCAACTGTCTGGCCGCCCAAATGAGCCAACCCAGCATCAACAAGTCAACCAGACCCCCTTAGCTCGCCCAAGGTGGCGCCTCTTGATGCCTGCACGCCAAGGCCAGCCTCCTCCGTAGTGCCCAAAGCTTCCAGGCTCGCCCAGAGCTCCCAAGGCAGCCCTGGCTCGCCCAAGGTGCTCCGAATGGGGCGTATAATATATCAAATCGAAGCTCTCGACGAGCCCTACAAAACCGCTGCCTATGGCAGTGATTGATGGTGTCAAAAGTCCAAAAAAGGCTTAGAAACAGCTGTTTTGGCCTCTCGATGTTTAAAAAAAAATAAAATTGTCCAGAACAGTTTTGCTCGCCCAGGTCACTTCCAGGTTGCCCATGGCGCTGCTGCTGCAGTCTCGCCTGCTGCGGTCATCTCGGCTGGTGCTGAAGTCATCTCAGCCTCGACTGCTGTTGCAGTCTCGCCTGCTGCTTCCGTCTGGTCTCGGCTGGTGCTGCAGTCATCTCGGCATTCTCGCCTACTCCCGCCATCTCAGCCGTGTTGCTGCAGTCATCTCGGCGTCGGCTGCTGCTACCATCTCGGCCTCGGCTGCTGCTGCATCCTCGCCTGCTGCTTTTGTCTCGGTCTCGGCTGGTGCTGCAGTCATCTCGGCATTCTCGCTTGCTGCCGCCATCTCGGCCGTGTTGCTGCAGTCATCTCGGCTGTCTCGCCTGCTGCGGTCATCTCGGCTACTGTTGCAGTCTCGCCTGCAACTGCCTGCATTCATCTCGGCAGTCTCACTTGTTGCTGCAGTCATCTCGGCAGTCTCGCTATTGTTGTGGTCTTCTCGGCTACTGCGACAGTCTCTCCGTTGCTGTGGTCTTCTCGGCTGTTGCTGCCATCTCGATCTCGGCTATTGCTGCAGTCTTGCCTGCTGCTGCCTGCATTCATCTCGGCAGTCTCGCCTGTTGCTGCAGTCATCTCGGCAGTCTCGCTGTTGCTGTGGTCATCTCGGCTACTGCTGCAGTCTCGCCTACTGTTGCCTGCATTCATCTCGGCAGTCTCGTCTGATGCTGCAGTCATCTCGGCAGTCTCGCCTACTGCCGCCATCTCGGCTGTTGCTGCGGTCATCTCGGTAGTCTCGTGCCATCTCGGCCTCGCTGTTGCTGTGGTCATCTCGGCTACTGCAGCAGTCTCGCTTACGGTCATCTCGGCAGTCCCGCCTGATGCCATCATCTCGGCTGTTGCTGCGGTCATCTCGGCAGTCTCGTGCCATCTCGGCCCCGCTGATGCTGTGTTCATCTCGACTACTGCTGCAGTCTCGCCCGCCGCTGCCGTAGCCCCAACGCGGGCACCCGGGCCAGCGCCCACCGCTGCCACTGCGCGCTCCACTACTGCCTCTGGCAGGGCCCTTGCATGCGCTGTCCCTGCTGCCTCGCCTAGCTGGGCGCCAAGGGCGCCCAGCGCTGTCCTACTACCTCTCCACGTCGGGCGCCAGGGGCACCCAGCTCGGTCGCTACTACCTCTCCACGCCTAGCTCGGCCGCTGCTGCCTCTCCACGCCCAGCTCGGTCGCTGCTGCCTCTCCATCTGGCGCCCAGCTCTGCTGCTGCCGCTCCCTCCATAGCGTCGACACCCATGGTTTCTGACACTCCAAACTGGCTTCCGACGTGGCTGCCTCCTGACCGTACACCTTGAAACCCATCGCCGTCTGCATTCCGGAACCTGGGGTTTCCATTCTTGCAAGAAGAGAAAGAACTTGAATATTTGAAACGTCCACCTTTCAAAGTTTCTTTGAACGTGGGACATTGAGGGGCAAATGATGGGTCAGGCTCAAATGACTCGGTCTACAATGACGGGCCAGACCCAAGAGACTCAGTTCACGATGGTGGGTCAGGCCTAAGTGTTTCGAGGCCATGATGAGCCTAGGTCCAGATCCATTCGTTGAAAGTCGGGTTCGAATCCACGAAGTGACGAAGTCAGCACGTCGTTCCTTTAACCCGCTTTTACCAAGTCCTGCGGAGGAGATCCTACCTGCCTCGTCTGTTGAGGGCGGTTCGGAGACTCCGCCAAAACGAAGCATCCGTTGCTGAAGAGTCGTCCCCATCTGTTAGGGGAAGACTATAAAACACAGAGCCCCACCGACACTGAGGGACAAGCTATTCCTATCAGTCTTTATCATATCTTTCTGTATTTTCTAAGTCTGTAACTTCTACACTGTAAAAGTAAAATCTCCAGTTTGAAGTGGACGTAGGTCACACTGACCGAACCACTATAAATCCCCTTTCTCTCTCTCAATTTTTCACATTAATTACTCACTACTTGACTGGTGGTGCCCGAAGACACTTTTTGGCATCATCAGAAGCTATGCACAACATAATAGGATGCTTTAGTGATATTTTGAAACTTAGAAGCAATGTTTAAAAAATGACTTGAAAGTTTTGTGATCATCGTTGAAATAAAAGAAGAGAAAATTTGATGAAAGTAGTTTTTGGCAATATATTATGTTAGTTTTACAATTATTTATTTTTTATTACTGAAAATGAATTTATGTTCTTTGAGATTTTCATGATAATAGAGGAAACCCCAAATTTGAAAAATACCTCAATGATTTTCCATATTATACTAGAGAATGATATTTGTGACACTTGAAACTGACTAACATGCCATGTGTTTCATTAAAATAATAGATCCTAAGATTTCATCATAAAAATAAGAGGAAACGACGGGAAAAATCCCCATAGGACCCCATAGGATCGACGAGGACCCAGTAGCATGTTGAAGACGGGAGGAGGTCCTAATTAAGCTCCTTTCAGTCTTTTTTTTTTTTATAATCATTTTGCAATATGTCGATATCGACCATTTTGTATTGTTCAGCAAATAAGACAGTTATATGTTGAAACAAATCTAACTGACAGATTGGTCAATATCAACCATTAGGAGGAAGTAATAATGGTCGATATCGACCATTTTGTCATGTTCAACGAATAAGATAGTTATAGATTGGAAAAAATCTAACTGGTCGATATCGACCATTAAAGTTAAGTAGTGATGGTCGATATCGACCATTAGAGCCAAGAAGAAAAAAAAAAAAACACTCTATCGACAAAATGACCAAGAGTACCAAGAGCGAGAGAAGAGAGAGAGAGAGATAATGGGGGCGAAGAGAACTTCAATCGTCCATTTTACAACATCAAATTTGGAGATGGGTTGTTTTCTTTTTTCCCCCTCTGGGTCTTTGACAGTTCTTCCGTTTTGGGGGTTTTGAGGCTGATTTGGGGAGGTTTTAGGGGTGATTGGGGTTTATGCTTTTGTGGGTGTTTGATGTTGTTGACTGTGATTTGTGAAAAAAGGGTTGTTTTGGAGTTCATTTTTCTGGTATCATTTTGATGATACTTAGGTGTTTTGAGGAAATGAGATATTGATCAGGAAGTGGTTGAGAGTACTCTAGCTTGGAGGTCTTAGGGTTGATTATGTTGTATGGAAAGAAGGGTCTTGATTCATTACTTTAGATGATTCTGAAGTAATTTGGGAACCCCGTGGTGTGGGAACAACCTTTTTCTTTCTTCTTGGGATTCTCATTTCTAAGGCTTCTGTTAAACATTAATCTGAACTTCTTGATGCTCTTTCGGATTGTTGCAACTAGATGCAACCTCTTTCCCTCTGGGTTTTCATCAATCGTGGCGCTGTCATTGTGGTAAGACCCAGATGCTACTAATCCAGGGCTATCCATGGAATTATTTTGCTCTCTGTAGATTTGCGTTTCGGGGTGTCTGCTCTTCATCTTCATGTGCTCCCAAGTTTGAATAACATCACTTCCAGGATGGTGTACCCATATTCCAGTCTGTTGCTGCCCTTCAATGTTGATGGACTCAAATTTATCAGCCTTTTTTTGTGCCTTTTCATTCAGTCCATGTTGATTAGTTTCACTTGAGAGAGAGAGAGAGAGAGAGAGAGAGAGAGAGAGGTGTTTGGTTACAGATGAGAGCAGGTCCTGATCTTATTAAGGTGCAGTCACTAGAATAAAAAGATCGTCATGAACATTGCAGAATGGTCGATATCGACCAACGTACAAAAAGCCCCTCCCTTCTTCAACATGCTATTAGATCCTCGTTGATCCTATAAGGTCCTAAGGGGATTTTTCCCGTAGTTTCCTCTAAAAATAAATAATAATAATAATAATAAAAGCCATTTTCATTGAGTAAGTAGCAATACTTATTGAGAGGCTCGCACTTCTCTATAAATCTTTCTTTTGTGCTTGACTTGATCTAAACTGGAATCATCATCATCAAAGTCTTGTCCTAACTAAATAAGAATCCCTAGTCCAGTATCAATGATGCATGCTATATGTAATTGGAATGGGAAGGAAAAATCTCACTACATAAGAATCCCCTCCTTGTAACCTAGACTCTCTGAAGAACTTTGGAGAATTCGAGGTATAATTCCTGTTTTGGTAAGGAATCAGCTTCTTGATTGATGTCTGTGTAGGCTTGTGAGGATTCAACTGATAGAGACGGTTAAAGCTTCCAATTCTCCTTTAAAATAAAAGCTATAACCATTATGGATCATTTCCTCTTCTCTTAGCCCGCCGTATATTCTTTGAATCCTCCTCAAGGATTAGATTCCCTACAATCTTTCCTTAAAAATTGTAAATGCTTGATGGGCAGCCATGATCCCCACTCCGTTAGATTGCTTGACCCCAACCAGTCTTGAAGATGACTGGGACAGATTTTATACATAAAATGAAGTATTGAATATGATATGATATGATACATTGCCTATATTAAAATATCCGGATTCTAGATACCATAGGTTGTCTGTCGTTGTTTCTCAATACTGCTCCAATCCCTGCTGGACCATGTGTACCCTTTGTTGCATCATCCACATAAAATATCAACCAAAGTTGCCTAGTTTTTACTATATAATCCTGTGTGAAGTTCTTTCCACCCTTCCCATGTTGTAACTTCAAATCTGTCATCTTAATGTCTTTTTAGTTCTTCTCCGGTTGTACTCCAATGTGCTACTTTACATTTTTTTCTATTGATTCATCCATTTTTCTTTTGTTTGCTTGTTTGTTTTTTACTCATTTTTTCTTTGAACTCCCTTATCGTTCCCTTCCTTAAAAACCAAATCATTGCTTTGAATGTCATCTCATGCACCTCAAGACTTAGGAAAGACCTCACATCTCTAGCAAAACTGCATAGCACTAAAATGTGTTCCATTGGTTAATCCCTGCAGCTACATAGCTGGCAGACTTGGAGACTGTCTGGTGGGACATATCTTCTTGATTGTGTTGCAGTAGGTGCACTATCGAAGATCCCTAAGGGGTCCCACATCCACTGAACATGGGTCCCACATATTACAAACTTAAAAAAATAATAGATTTTACTGTTTTTTGCTTTTAATTTTGGGTTTTGACATATTAGTCCACCTTAAATCCAATTTTCCCTATTTCATTTTCATGACCGAAATTCAGATAAGACACTAAGACACCACATTTCTTGACCCATGTGATAGCACCCTCCTAGGATGGATCCCTGACCGGCCTTTTGAGATAAGACACCACATTTCTTGACCCATTTCCTCTTAATAAAGCGCAAATCCTGATAATGTCTTATTGTGGTAAGGCTTAATGCATGCAGGTTGAAGCCTGTATTTGAGCAACCACAATGTGGAATGTGCTAGATTTAAGCCATCCGTCAAGTGGGCTCCATTCTTTGTTGGCACATGATCGGATGGCTTTGATATAATGGACATTCTTTATTGGCAGGTGTATGCTGAGTAGAAGGCCTGGATGTTCATGTGCTATATGCTTTAGCTATTTGACGAGATCATACAAATTATCTTTGATTTTTATGTTTTTTTTTTTTTTTTTTGAGTTTATAACCAATCCAATATCATATGAGGATAATTTGGAATTCATACTGTGATCCATTAAAAATGTTGATTTTTTTTTTTTTTTTTGGTGAAAGGTAATTTGGGTATTTCTATGATGCGCATGCTTATTTTCTTCCTTGAGCTTTTGAAACAGGAAGATGAACGCGGCGGGAGCAATGAAAAGATCAAAAAACCTCAGGAAGATGAAAGCAATTGAGAAAGCCATTTCTAAAAGTGAGCAGTCGGAGGAAAAAATCTCAAAGAGCAAAACCAAAGTGCAGAGAATTCAGTCTGCAATGTCGCTATATGATTGATAGGTGTTAGCAATGCTCATCGGTGCGGTGGTAATCAGTGGCGGACCCAGGATTGTTACTTGGGTGGGGCTAAACTTTTACTTGACTTTGCTAACTTTTTTTAACATTAACAATGCAAAAAAATGCATTGCATTTAAATAGACAAAAAACTTTTTCCATGCTTAGATCTCCTGCCCAATTGAAGTGCCTTCTCACTCCCTCTTCCAAATTCAAGTGATCATCAATTCATTATCATCAAAACAACCTAAGATAATATTTCATTTAATCCTAGGTGTTTAGATACCTTGCAACGATGATTTGGGTGAGCACCCATGTACCCAATTTGGGTTTTCGAAGGGGTTTAATTTGGATTTAAGGAATTCGATTTCCTACACTTACCTAGCTGTAAAAACCATTTCCTATGATCATGGGCCCGTGGCAAAGAAGAAAAATCACTACATAAATGCAACACAAGTTATCTAAACATATGAGTCATAAGGCCTGATTTATGTATGAATTGAAGTTTAAAGTGTGTCCAATGGTGATTTGGTCAGCTTGGGACTTATAGATATGCTTGGATTTGGTGATTTAGGGCTTAAAGTTTGAATCAGGATTTAGAGATAGAGTTTGAAATTAGGATTTGAAAATTAAGGGTTCAAATTTAGGTATAGAGTAATTATGATTATACTACATTTGAAGAGAGATGAAGATTGCTTTATTTAGGGTTATTTGGTGAGAGAGAGACTAACTACGAGAGAACCGACAACGAGAACTCGATCGGTGCGAGGATCTTAGACTTTTCGTAGAAGCAATCCATGCAAAGAGGATATGGTACTCTTGGTGGGAAGAAGATATTCAAAGAGAAGATAAGTGTTTTCACCAAGATTTTGTGATATGGGACGATCACAATATTTAGACGTGGGGCAACTATTTACTAAACATATATAAGAGAGGTTCAAACCCATTCACATATCATGCAATATCAAATTTGACCTGGGGCCACCGCCCCAGGTCATGAAAGGTTAGGTCCGCCCATGGTGGTAATGTTCTTAACTACTGCTTGATGAGGAGAAAGGCTAATTTGAAACGTACTTTTGTTCTATCTTTTAACTTCTCTTTTTTTTTTTTTTTTTAGCCCAGCCTTTGGTCCTGAGCCCAAGGAACACTCAATTATGGCAGCCAAGAACTAATCCCTTGGGGGCACTTGCATACCCTCCTATCCACATGAAAAAAACAGTGAAGTTCATAATCTTTTACTTTCTTGGGGCAATATTTAAATGGAGAGTGCGGTTCAATGAAGGGTGAATGTATTGGGAAGATCAATAAGAGAGTGCAATTAACAAGCGAATCTCATAGACGAATTGATGTGAACAGGATCATCTACAGTAATGGCTTAGGAAACAGGTTTTTGCTCATTTTGCAACAAATTAAGTTAATTGTTTTTCCCTCTAATTGCCTCGTAAAGATTTCCTCTCCGGTTTCCACCCTCCCTATTATTTTGTAGGGATGGCAATGGACCTTCAACTGAAGAGCTGACTTTAAGCCCGTATTGCAATCATAGGTACTCTGTTGCTTGCTGAGATAGCAAACGATGAACCTCTTTCTGCCGGTCACCTGATGATACAACCTGAAAAATTTGGCCATGGGCCTTTATTTTTGGGCTGTTTGACAAGTGTATTTGGATTTCTGTCCAAAGTAATGGATCTGTTTGCAAATTGGTTTGGGAATTGGTCTGTTAAACTTAATTACATAATCTCTTTGAACCAATGGGCCAACACTTAGATGAACGTGATGTATTTGAACCTTTTTGAAATAGCTACTCCTATTTCACTAAGATCTAAGGCTGAACTTCGACCTCCTACACTGGACTTTTTATTGAAGAAAAGCTCGACCATTCTATGATTGCAAAGAGAAATGACAACGTTGAAGGACTTTTGCAAGGGATTTCTGTAGAGTTGGCCCCGGATGATGTGGTTGTGTGATGCTGGAGTTTTGTGGCACAATTTCTTTTTGGTGATGCCAAGGAAAAGCAATTCCCCCCACTCCTAACAGCAAATGGTCTTTTGTGGAGTTGGGAACAAATTGGAGAAGCATTGCATCACCAAACGGAGAAATGATGAGCGCAACTCAGGAAATGAAAGGCTTTTCCTTACCACTGAGGAATCTTTTGACTTTTTCGATTGGACAAAAGATGGGGAAAGAGTGAGTGGAACCCATCTATAAAATAAATTATATTTTATTTATAGTACTGAAAAATGGATCAATTGATTTTTTCCTTGACCAGTAAAGATTTGGTTTGCTTGGAGAGAAGGGGACAAACCGTTGAAATATAGCAGAAGCTATATGCATAACATAATAGGATGCCTTAGCGATATTTTTGAAACTTAGCAGCAATGTTTGAAAAATGACGAGAAAGTTTTGTGATGATCGTTGACATAAAAGAGGAGAAAATTTGACAAAAGTAGTTTTTGGCAATAAATTATGTTAGTTTTACAATTATTTATTTTTATTACTGAAAATGAATTTATGTTCTTTGAGATTTTCATGATAATAGGGAAAACCACAAATTTGAAAATACCTCAACGGTTTTCCATATTATACCTGAGAATGATATTTGTGACACTTGAAACTGACCATTAAAATAATATGATCCGAAGATTTCATCATAAAAATAAATAATAATAATAATAATAAAAGCGGGTTTCATTGAGTAAGTAGCAATACTTATTGAGAGGCTTGCACTTCTCTATTAATCTTTCTTTTGTGCTTAACTTGACTAAACTAGAATCATCATCATCAAAGTCTTGTCCCAACTATAATGATCTAAATTGAAATAAGTAGTGGTAATTTTACTGGTCAATACACACATAAAGAAGAAGAAAAAGAAGCCAAAAAACCAAACCGTTGGGACAGCAAATGTCAGGATTATCACCGTAAAGGAAAATTATTGAGTAATTTGATGACTGTAAGCCTAACATGCCGTGTCAATAGACAAAAGCTATGTCAATGGGACTATTGACCCCACAAAATATAAAAGGTGATGATGCAAGAAACCAAATTGCTAATATTCATATATCATGAGATTATGGTTTTATATCTTGGGATTGAGTTCTTGGCCTTTTAGGTGATTGATCCCTCTTTTAAGCAAGTCAAAAGTTTTTTAAACTCATCTAGAAAGCCCACCTACTTCTAACAGATGCCACTTATTCTAAACCGACCCTTAAAATGTAGCATACGTACTTGGTTTGAATCCATTTAGCTAGGTTTGAGGCTTGGGTTTGTATCTCCTAAACCGAATAGAGAAATATTTAGTCTGGATCCAGATCTAGGTCCATGCAGTATCAAATTGTGGACCTGAATCTTACCTAAAATGGCCTTTTGTTTGCAATTTTTTCAGATAACAACAAAGACCCTCTTACAAAAAAATGTTTTATCAAATGGTTTGTATGCATTGTATATCATGTCAACTTACACATGAAAATGACACTTTATTTTTTCTTGTGTAAAAGAAATTATTATTACTCAAAAATAAAAAATGCAGAAGCACAAATTATTATCAAACAGTCACTCCGGCAAAATGATGAGCCACCACAATTACATTTTTTTTAGACCAAAACAAAATCCAGCCATATCAAAAGCATTAGCTGCTTTGTGAATGTCCAAAATCTTAGAATCAATAACATGATAACTTAAAGCATCCGAGAAAATAATTATGATATTAGGCATAGAGAATTGTGTGGCCCACGTAGCATGGGTCTCATGTTAGATCAAGTATAAGGTAGTTGCCAATATAGAAACAGAGTCCTACTAGTCATTACCTGTCTTTTATTTTATCGTCAATTTTTGAAAATCTTTTAAGTGATTATTAAAAGCGTTAAATCATGCTCATTTTTAATAGGATTCGAGATCTACTGCTACTCAGATCCACAGGAAATTCAAGAGATTCTGCAATGGGGACAAATTGATTAAAAATACGACGTGTATGAACAGTGGTCAAAATCTCGCTCAACAGGAGTTAGGCCTATTGTCATATTTATCCTCAAAAATTAATTGTGGTCAACCCTGCATTTGGCAATAAAATTTGGCCAGAGGTAATCAATTATGTGTAGCTGTAGATTTTTATTAATTGAATTTGAGCCTCGCTCACTAATGCTGAGAATTCCAACTCTTTAATTAAAGATGGCTAATTAGTTAACTTGGCCCCGGAGTGGAGCCGGAGGACCTCTCAGTGCAGAATAAAAATAAAAAAAAAGGGACAAAATGTATTGTATACATTTTCATGATATTACATCCGAGAAAAAACAAGGAAAAAAGATTTGATTTACATAAAAAGAAAACAATATTGGAAAATGTAGGAATATAGACCGACGATCATTCATTCATTCATATGTGGGGGAATGTGGGGAAAAGTTGAGGAGATGTTCTGCTTTTCTTTTGGTTCCCTGTCGTCCTTGATATCCGAAGTCTGGACGCTCTGAGAAGAATGTCTGGAGGTGCATTTTGGTGTTGGCATTGTCCCACTCCAATGAGTCCCACCATCTTCTGCTTCCTTCGATCTGTTTGAGAGAGGATGGTAGACTGTTTATAGAGAAAGGAAGCATCTTCAGCATTGGGCAATTGAGTACCACGATTTCTTCAAGGGAACTGCAAATTAATGTTCTCTTACAAATACTCTTCAAGTTCGGTAGATGAGATAATGATAATCTCTTCAACCTTGGTAGTGTGATGGGTATGTTATTGTTTGCTTCACCCATGTCTCCCATATCCACTACCATCTCCTCCATCGCTTGGCAATAAAAAACATCTATCTCTTTAAGGTTTTGGAGGGTCTGGAACCACCCAACCGATAATAAATACTTCAGCTTTGGACAGCTTAAGATGTCTATGCACTTGAGGTTTGCTAGGTTGTCACCCAGAGTCGGTTCCTCCATGTATATAGCACTCAAATTGTACAATTGGGAAATCCACAAATGAGTTAAGTTGCTCGTAGGAAAAGCAACAGAGTTACAGTCACCATCAGAGACGTTTACCACACATTCCCGACTATAGAAAACCTCTTGTTTTTCTTTTAGATCAAAGAATGCAATGCCAACTGTAAGATTAAAGCAATTTAAACCTCGCCAATGCCTAGATTTTGCATAGGACAAGAAAGCACTCAAGTCTATGAAGTCAACAAGAAGTTTTTTTAAATGCATCAACCTCACAATGTCTTCCACACCTGCTCCCCTTCCATTTCTATCTTCATTTGATGACCACTTCCATTTACTCTCCACCGTTGACAGCTCTTCTAAATGGGACAAACTGGATATTGCGCCAACAGGTACCATTTCTAAACTTTTTGTGGCAGAGAGGCCAAGGCATCTGAGATTGGTTAAACTGTCCAATCCATCTGGCAAATATTTGATTGCGGTTCCAGTGAGGTCCAACACCCTAAGTTCTCTGAGTTGAACAAGTGAAGGAACCTCTGTCAATTTCCGACAGTTCCTTAACAGCAGAGCATTAAGGTTTACTAAGTTGGACAATGATTGCGGTAAACACGTGATGTCAGTATCGGACAAATCCAAAACTCGAAGGTTTTGCATGTGTTCAAAGAAAAAATGATTGATGTTGCCCAATTTAGAACCATTCAGTAACAATGTACAGAGCTTCGGACACTTGGATTGACATGAAAGCAATTCAATGTTGCTGCTATGCATCAAAGATACTCTAATTACATCATCCATCAAATTCTCATCTCTTGGAAACTTACCTACATTGGAACTGACCTTGACCACAAACTGACGACTCTTCCTTGTGATGGCAATAGCTAAATCTCTAAGTAAATCATGCATCCTTACAAAACTTCTATTAAAATCACCAAGCTCTCCTTTCTCCAGCATACACGCATCTTTTAAATCATTTATTACTGTGTAGCCTTTATCAAACCCCTTCTCTCGATCCTCAATTTCATCAAAAAATCCATCTGCCATCCACTTCTCAATTAAAGAATCGCATCCTATTTGATCATCTTCACGATATAAGGCACAATACAAGAAACAATCTCGGTGTATTTGCGTTTTCAAATGATCAAAACTGAATCTCAAGCAAGAGAAGACATCATCTTCTAGGCCTTCAAGATCAGGCCTCGAGTTTTTCAAGTCTTCCAATGCATTCCTCCATATTCTAATATCATCCACACCCCTCATAGCTGCTCCCACTGCAATGATTCCAAGAGGCAAACCATCACACTCTTCAACAACAGCCTTTGCAATTGGTTCTATTTCTGGTGAAAGCACAAAATCAGTACCAAGCTTTTCCTTGAACAAGGTCCATGATTCATCCTTGGTAAGAGCATCCACTTTGATTGTCCTTTGACTACACATCCCTCGACATACTTTTTTAGATCTAGTAGTCCACACTATCTTGCATTTGTTCTCTTGATTTGGTTCTGGAACCCCAACTTTGGTAAGAGGAAACGTACTCCACATGTCATCTAAAATGAGCAAGAACTTGCCTCTTCTGTTGAAAGCCTCAAATAATTTGGCTGATTTACAAAGTGTATCTTTATAATTGGAGAGGTCTACACTCAATGCCTTTGAGAGACGGTCTTGCAACTCCTTCAGGTCAGACTCCTTCGAGACTGTCACCCAAATGACACAATTGAATGTCCTGGCCTTCATAAATTTGTTATGAATGTGGGTCATTATGGTCGTCTTGCCGACGCCCCCCATACCATAGACACCGATCTTTCCTACCTCATCATCCATTAGACATTCCTCTATCTTTTGCAACTTTTTTAGTGCAGTTGTTTCACCCACTAGTTTTATCGGAGGAAAAGTCTCTATACTACCTACCAACAAGTCAACAAGCAATCCCTCCTGAAATCGCCCATTCTCTTTTAGCTCGACTGCTTCTTTAATCTTCTCTTCAACTTCCTTAGCTAGATTCATGCGCAGCTGAATATGAGTCCAACTCGCTTCTTTCACTTCCCTGAGCTTTTGTTTAATGTCATGCACTTTATCTTTGTCACGACCCGAATTCCGGGGCCCTGTCGGATATCCGAATCGTGATTATAGCAATGCATACATCAAATAATATTCACAAAGTATTAGGCTTTTAACTCTAAAATAATTTCAATTATAAATATAATTAAATTTCTGAGAATTCAAACTCAATTCATATCATGATTAAATCATCAAATAAAGTTTCCTAAACAAGTTCTAATGATTCCGTCATCTATTCAAAATTTTCTCGTTCTCTCCTTTCAGCCACGCATGCCAAAATCTACGTGCTGATCGTCAATCCGCTCTGGCCCACCCGCAATCTGATTACCTGAAGGGGGTAACACAACATCAGTATCACTGGTGAATGAATTTTCCTAATTACACAAGTCTTACATAACATCACAGAATCAACAAATTCTAAATCAATAATCAAATATCATTAATAATACAACCATATGCAAATCCGTGCCCATGCACAATACCACGCCTCAAAGGCCCATCGTATACATGTATACCGGTCACCATGACCCTGTCTCATCAGACACGTCCACTAAGGACCAGCCACTAAAACGGCTCGGACACAAAGTCCAACATCCCACTTACGTCTGGGACCCTGCACATAATATCACATAACAACCAGAATTCATCATTATTAATAATTTACACAACAGTATTGTGTGACCAGCTCCATATCAGTCCCCATTATATTGGTGCCCCACCTCTGATCATAACAAGATGATGTAAGAGTGGCCTGCCTTCATAGAATATTAATCAAGGCGATAGAATCATATCAATCATTCCAAGATAGCCCATACAATTCATTATAATTACATGAAAATCTTATTTAATTTAGTAAAGGGTTATTTGGTAATTAAATACAAGTTCAGGGCTAATCCCTAATCACAAATTCCATACACAGAGACACTACTGTAACAAGTGATTCACGCCTGAGCACTTCTACAGTGAAATCCAATGGGTCCCATTGGACCAAACCAAGATCAGACATAATGTCTAAGATTGTCCAAGGGTAGTCTTCACTCCTAATGGATTGGATTGAACATCGGAAATCTTTATTGGGCAGTTAGACTCCAAAAACACAAACAGTAACCTTTTATGGTTAACAAAATTGAAGTCTCTGGGTAACTGGTCAGATGGAGCCCTGGTCACATAAGACCACCACCATTCAGACCGTCTCTGGGCCCTCTTCAAAACGTGGGGTCCCAATCTCTGATTGATTAAAGTAGTGGGTCCCACCATAGATATCGACAGTTGCCTCTGTTTTCCTTATAATCACGTATAGAATTCATCATACCTCTTGAACAGTGGGACCCAATGGTTAAAAATCTAGATGTCCAACTACACAAGGATCGACCATGGGTCCCCTACAAGATAAGTGGTCCTGATCTCAGATCAGGTGGTCCCAGTGGTCCCACAACCTCTGTCGACTAAATCTGGAATTTCTTCCCCATTCACGCTTCTGGGGCATAATTTACATGGATGATGGTTACAACGGAGTCCAACCCTTAGGGGACCATTACCACATTGGTCGCCCATGGGTTCCCTTTAAGATCCATGGACCAGATCCTCGATCAAGTGGGCCAGGTGGTCCCACTACCCCTAAACGTCACCCCCTCTGTTGACGTCCAATGCCTGAAATTGCATTATTAAGATGATCTCAGCACATGATGACCTTGAGACCTCTCCATGAAGTATATACACTTCTGTCCCAACAATCTATCAAGATTTTTATGATCCAAAGATAGTAATTGCAATCAATTCATGATCGCAGACACGTTTCTTACACACAATATTATAAGAGTGCTAATTCTTGCTCTATTATTATTCATCTGATTAAATCATCACATCTAATAATCAGGAATATTCACTCACCTCTGATATGTGATAGTTGCTTTTGCGATGTGTGGGCGCGAGTATGACATCAATCAGTGACCTTCCTCTTCTTCCCCTAGGCTCCAGCAACAACCAGGATAATTCCATATAAGGGATGGACGATGGTTACATATATATATATATACCAAGAGGAACTTAAAGTCCTAGTCCTCTTATACTTCCTAATTCTAATCCTCCTCTTGTATCCATTGCTAGAGTTGTATACAACTCCAATTCCAAACGTGAGACACTTTTCAATAACACTTCTAATTCAAAAACCAATTAACAACTAAGGGTCCTTCCTGGGCCAAACTAATCCTGGGCCCAGCCCAGGTACTCAAGATATTACAATCTTTAATATTTTGCACATTTTTCAACCATAATTCTACCTCTCTTTTTGGCTTTTTCCCATATTGCAGTTTTGCTGTTTCTAAATCTGTCTGTACATCGATCTCACGACAACTCAACTCTTCAATTTTCTTATCTAAAATATCCCCATTTTCCTTTAGACTTTGCAGAGGTGCATATATTGCCTTTCCCTTTTCAAATAATGTCCCAAGATGCTCCATGTCCACTATGCAAAGGAATAAACAAGTAATTACTCAAAATATAGTAGGTAAAGTAAATATATACACAACGAATTCAATTATTTAAACATTATGCTCTTTCATTTGTAGATTTCTTGAAGCATGATCTTATGTACTTGAATTGCAGAAACTTAGTCCACCTGATTTATATATTAGCCATTAGCTTGATAAAACTACATCCAAACCTTTAAACAGCTAGTTCCACCATGAATATGATTTGCATATATAAAAGGATAGTGTAAAAAAAAAAGAGGAGGAAGGGAAAAACACCGGCTCATGTTCGATATAGAAGATGAAACTATCAATATTCGAGAGTGTTAGATATAGATAAACTTGGGTTGGTGAGCAAGCTAACGGTGCATTCTTTTAAATTATAGAAGGTGGGACCAAGTTTCTACAATCCACTTGTGTGGAAAAATGGTTGACAAAAGCTCTAGATAAATGAGACACATAGGAAGAAACATAAAGGTACATCCAGAACAAAATTATAGAGAAAAAAAAAAAAAACAATGGCTTATCTTATATGAGTAAGCTTGTTGAGTACTTATTCAACCAAGTTGACTTCATTTGGCCACACATTGACTTAGTCTGACTGAATTTCTTAAGATACATTGAAATCCTCATTAGTAATTGGACGCATTAAAACTAATACACTCTGTTCACTGGGAGAAATTTGAAAACTCTAAATCATACCCTTCAATACTTGAGAGTTCTTAGAGAAACAATTCTTGATTATAGTGCTGATGATGAGGGATGTGCTGCGTGCGTGAGTGTGTGTGAGTACTTTACCTTACCATAAATAAATGCTTCCATTTACAAGAGCCGGTCAAGAGATAATATCCTAGACTTCTTATGTAGTCGACTAACAACATTCACATCGAATCTTATTAATATATTTTCACAAGACCATTTTTTCACATTTTGTTACTTTTCTTGTACTTACAAACTCTTGAAGGCTCAATATTTATTGAAAACCTCTTGGCGTTTAAGGCCTTCCCTCCTCCTAGCTAGGTTCCATTTATCTAAAAAAGTAAAATGATTTTCAGTTCAAAATGGAAGCGGTCCTAAAATATATATATATATATATATATTTTTACCCTTCTTTTACTATTAATAGGAAATTAGCCTTAGATACTTTCTCTATCTCAAATGGCAAGTATATAACTTGGATTATTTGTCATAACTTTGCACATGTGAGGTTCATGTTGACAACTTTTTTTTCTTAATGTTGTTAATATTTTCTCTTCCAGATTCCACCACCTCATTTTCAAACAAGTGCTTACTGTTTTATTTGTGTAATACTCTTAACACCAACAACCTACATCAATACCCATGGTAGTTATAGAACACTGCTAGAGCATGGGATAACACGATTATCGAATGGTTGTATTGATCAAAGGTGTCACAAATGGGCCCCATAGAGCTGGGAGAACATTTTCCATATTTGATGATAGCATATGTTTGACATTATTAGATTTTATAAAAATTGATAATGTTGTAAGTATAAAATGCTCATAAAAACTCATTTCTATTCTATACAATGAAGCCATTTTTAATCTCTCTCTCACACCCACCCACACTCCACTCAACATTTTAAGAATTTCGATCAAACCCAATAAAATGAGTTTAAGTAGCATTCTTAAGAGATCTTAATACATTTAGTTAAATGGTAAATAATTTATAATGATAACTCAAAAAGTAAGAATTATTTATAAATAGACCAATAGTAGCAAATTATTTGTCCTAGCAGCCAAATTATTATTCCAAAACCTTTTCACATACGGTCCCTTCTATTCTTTTTTAACATTTCACAGAGTGACCCCCTCAAGTGAAATTTCTTGAGAACCCTTGGGTCTCGGTTCAAACTTCACCTTAATCAGAGTGTTTTAACACTATTATATTATGTTTTGGTAACATAACTACCAAAAGTGTGAATTACTCCACAAGTATCTAAAATGGGTGGGGTGTGTCATGTGATGTGGAATTTGGTCCACCCTTGTGGAACAGTCTTAATAGTGCACTATTATAGTGTACTATCGATCCTGTCATTGTTTGGCCAGCCACCTTCGTAAATTTACCTTCACCAGCTTACATGTTTTCCAGCTATTGCCAGTTTGGCAACTTTACTAATAGAGTCAAGTAAAGTAAAGTTGATTTTGAAGAAAGAATAAAATATACATGGGTTATGAATTATGATGATATTTTGTTTTTAGTTGTTTGTTATGGAAACTTTTTGACTTCTTGTATGAGAAAGTAGAGTTTTTTTTTTGTATTTTGGTGGATAAAGGTGGTTGCTTTTTGACTTTTTTTTTTTTTTTTAAAGATGGAGGGAGTTTTGAATTAAAATGCTTTTGATAGGACATTTTGTCTGAAAAATGGAGGCTTTACTCAACTTTTAAGTAAAGTGCCGAACTTAGGGCTTGATTGGTTATGAGCATTTCTGACAAGGAATAGGGCATGTTCGGAATTTTTGACATGATGTGACATCTTCTCTCTAGAGCATTTCAAATACTCTTTTTTTTATGAAATATTCAAAATTCCAAACCTCATGAAAATGCACTTTTAGCTTATGAATTCTCAGAATTCCAGCATTCCAAATGCTAGATGAGGTTGAGCATTTGGAATTCTATTTTGGGAGGCAGCATTTGGAATTTTCAGAATTCTCCCAAACAAAAATTCTTACAATTCTTTCAAACAAACAGGCTGTAGAGGCATTTTGGACAAGGACTTTAACTTGTTGAGAATTTATGATAGGATGTGACATCATGGCCCGTGGACATTCCAAATACTCTATTTTATGCAAGAATTCAAAATTCCAGACCACATGAAAAGGTACTTTTTAGCCTTATAAATTCTCGCAATTTCAGCATTTCAAATGCGATTGGGGGTTGCGCATTTGTAATTCTACTTTAGAAGATGCATTTAGAATTCTCAAAATTCTTGGAGACAAACTCTATTGGTACAAGCAACATGACCATCCCAGCGATTACCGCGACAAACACCAACAAATGGCCAATAATTGAGTCTGGATCCCCTGTTTCGTCGAAACATAGGAGTGTTGTTCTACCCAATCCCATTCTGACACGTTTCATACATGTCACATCAGCTATGTCCCCCCCTCACATGCTTCCCAGAAATGGATAAAAGAAAAGGAGAAGGGGTCTTTCAGAAATACAACAAATTGTTTGAAACAACAAACCCGGCTACATGGAAAAGACTCTCTCCTCACAGCTTGTCTTCTCCAAGGAAAGGTCATTGGAGCGCATCTTTTCATCTCACTCTCCCCTCTCTCTATTCTCAAGTTGATCCCTAATCTTTGATTTCTTTTACTAATCTTTGTGAGGTTTCTTAATTTTAAACTGTTTCTTACATTACTTGTAAAGTCAAGTTAAATGAAGTAAAGAGAGAGAATAAAAGATTATGATGGTATTTTGTTTTTAGTTGTTTAGTATGAAATGTTTTTTACTTTTTGTAAAGGAAAGTGGCTTTTTTTTTAATTTTATTTTAGTGGATAAAGGTGATTGCTTTTTTACCTTTAAAAAAAAAAAGATAGAGGGAGTTTTGAATTAAAGTGCTTTTGATGTGACATCTTGTCTGAAAAATGGAGGCTTTACTTGACTTTTATTATGTCAGTAAAGTGTCAAACGAGGAAATGACAGTGCAGACGAATTTAGGGTCTATAATGAGTTGATGCGAGAGACCGGGAGGGAGATTTGATGGTATTCCTTGTTTGTACTGTTGAAAGGCACAATCTTTTATTGTGGAAACAGCTCAAATCATTAGATTATGATCTCCATAAATATGTTTATTTGTCCTCTTTGAGCGCTTTCCTTTCGTTTTTTTCAAATAACGTTCATTGCTTGAATGGAGCCTCACAGGAATTTTTCATGGCCGGTGGCGGTTAGAGAAGATTTGAAATCAACAATCCAACAGATCCAACAATTAATAATCATGACATGAAACTGGATACTCAAACATGAGCAGGAACTTGCCAATTAGCTTGAGAGCCCTATATATCTCAACCGATCTACAAAGTGCATCTTCAGTATTGAACAGGCTTAAACCCAACTCTTTGGAGACATCATCTTGCAATTTCTTTAGATTCCACTCCTTAGAAACTATCACCCAAATGACACGATCAAATGTTCCAGCATTCTTGATGTTATTGTGAATGTTGGTCATAATGGTTGTCTTGCCCACGCCCCCCATACCATAGACACCGATCTTTCCAACTTCATCATCCATTAGACATTCCTCTATCTTTTGCAAATTTTTTAGTGCAGTTGTTTCACCCACTATTTTTATTGGAGGAAAAGTCTCTATACTACCTACCAACAAGTCAACAACCAATCCCTCCTGAAATCGCCCATTCTTTTTTAGCTCGACTGCTTCTTTAATCTTCTCTTCGACTTCCTTGGCTAAATTCATGCGCAACTGAATATGAGTCCAACTCACTTCCCCGAGCTTTTGTTTAATGTCATGCACTTTATCTTTAATATTTTGCACATTTTTCAACCATAATTCTACCTCTCTTTTTGGCATCTTCCCATATTGCAGTTTTTCTCTTTCTAAATCTGCCCGTACATCGCTCTCACGACAACTCAACTCTTCAATTCTTTTATCTAAAATATCCTCATTTTCCTTTAGACTTTGCAGAGGTGCACATATTGCCTTTCCCATTTCAAATAGTGTCCCAAGATACTCCATGTCCACTATGTAATGGAAAAAAGAAGTCATTATTCAAAACATAGAAGATAAAGTAAGAATATATATATATATATACAATGAATTAAATCATTTAAACATTATGCTCTTTCATTTGTATATTTTTTGAATCGTGATCTCATATACTTACTTGAGTTGCAGAAACTTAGTCCACTTGATTTATATATTAGCCATTAGCTTGATAAAACTACATCCAAACCTTTAAATAGCTAGTTCCACCATGAATATGATTTGCATATACAAAAGGATAGTGTAAAAATCAAAAAAGGAAGGAAAAAACACCGGCTCATGCTCAATATAGAGGATGAAACTGTCAAGATTCGAGAGTGTTAGATATCGGTAAACTTTATCCGGTAAGCAAGCTAATGGTGCATTCTTTTAAATTGATAGAAGGTTGGACCAAATTTCTACAATCCACTAGTGTGGAAAAGTGATTGACAAAAGCTCTAGATAAATGAGACACATACGAAGAAACATAAAGGTACATCCGGAACAAACTTATAGAAAAAAAAAAAAACAATGGCTAATCATATATGAAAACTTGTTGAGTACTTAATCAACCAAGTTGACTTATTTGGCCATTCATTGACTAAGTTTGACTGAGTTTCTTAAGATATTCGTTGAAATCCTCATTAGTAATTGGACTCATTAAAACTAATACACTCCGTTCACTGGGAGAACTTTGAAAACTCTAAATCATACCATTCAATACTTGAGATTTTTAGAGAAAAAATTCTTTGTTTTAGTGTTGATGATGAGGGACGAGCCGCGTGCGTGAGTACTTTATCTTACAAAAAAAAATATGCTTCCATTTACAAGAGCCGATCAAAAGATATCCTAGACTTCTTATTTAGTCGACTTACAACATTCACATCGAATCTTATTAATATATTTTCTCAAGACCTTTCTTGTACATTTTGTTACTTTTCTTTTACATACAAAATCTTAAAGGCTCAATATTCATTGAAAACCTCTTGGGGTTTAAGGCCTTCCCTTCTCCTAGCTAGGTTCCATTTATCTATAAAAAAAAAAAATTATTTTCATTTCGAAAGGGAAACGGTCCTAATATATATATATATATATATATATATATATATTTTACCATTCTTTTACTATAATTAATTGGAAATTAGCCTTTGATACCCTATCCCAAATGGCATGTATATAACTTCGATTATTTGTCATAACTTTGCACATATGAGGTTCATGTTGACAATTTTTTTTATTTTATTTTATTTTATTTTAATGTTGTTAATATTTTCTCTTCTAGATTCACTACCTCGTTTTCAAACAAGTCCTTACTGTTTTATTTGTGCAATACTCTCAACACCAACCACCTACATCAATACCCATGGTAGTTATAGAACACTCCACTTGTATGACTTTCCAATATTTGTAGGTAAACAATTCTTTGCATAAGCGGAAAGTAGTTTGTTTATTTGTGACTTGTGACGTTTTGGTTATTTTATATATATAAATTATTTATTTTATTATTATTATTATGTAATTGTATGTATTTTAGTTAAAAGAGTGGTTATTTATTGGTAATTGTATGTATTGGTTTTGGTTATTTATTTTATTATTATTATGTAATTGTATGTATTTTAGTTAAATTATTATTAGTCTAAGTGGGGATCACGTTAGGCTTAGGTTTGGTGAGTTGGGCTTCTTGGATATGTGACTTGACCCATAGTTAACCCAAACCCAGTTTAGTGGGCATAGGTCTTCTTCAACCTAAACTCTATTCTCTTTAGAATTTAAGTTGGATTCCAACTCCTATTCCCATTCTCTATTTATGCAACATCTCCGTACTTCAAACCAACTGCTGGATCTCCGATCGAAGACGATCATATATTCCGCTCGAAACCCTCTTTGCAAAGATACCTACGTTGGACTTTGGCAATAGGGATCATCATTAGTCTCCTCCAACCATGAACCAAAGACAAGTACCTAACCATAATTTGTCTATTTAATACTTGTGTTCTTCATTGATTTACATGTTGATGCATGTAGACGCCCTTTGATGCCCATTTCATATGATAATGTGGTTATGCGATTTTGTTTTGAGATGAAGACGTTGGAGACATTAGGGGAGGATGATTCGATCTATTTGTTTAAATTCTGTTTTACTGTTGCAGGTAACCCCATCTGCTGTTGACCTTAGCCTACCCCCATGTGATGTCAGAAACCCCCTTTTACATCTATGTTTCTGTAATTGTGTAATACCTAGATTGGGTGGCTGGATGGAGTTGGATACAGCACAAACACTATTGAATACCAGGGAAGAGCCACTAGCAGGTTCCTGGGCTTGGAACCGTGAGAGACGTACCGTGTTTTGGATTGTGGGGCCGAGGTGGACCCCTTTGATGTGAGATCAAGACCGTAGATCTACTTGTGGACCCAGGGGAGACCCTGATGGTGGCGGACCCGTTGGGAGTGGTTCCATCTGGCCCACCATCTAAGGGTTCTAAATAGTTGAGGCGTGAGTCACTTTGGAGTGATTTTCTTTTATTTAATCTGGTTGTGGGCAGTGGGGGAGCCAGGATTTTAGTTTGAGTGGGGCGGATGATAATCATCACCAACTAGCTATAATATCCACTTCTAGCATATAGTTTTTAAAGACATGATTTTTAAGAAAAAAATTAAGGAAGGAAATTGACTACTAATACCGAATTCATACATAAATGAACATCTCACTGAAAAACAATTTGCCACACATACAATAGAAACCAAGATCCAATAGAAAACTAAATGACCGTGGAAATAAAATATCACAAAAAAGTACACCATCAAATGCACAAGAGAAAGATGCTTCATATCAATAAAAAAACATTTATAATAATAATAATAATAATAATGATAATAAGAATAATAATAATAATAAAGCTTATGGCAGACCATAAAATAAATCTGTTCTAATATTCTTCTGCTGGACTACAAAAAGGTTCATCTTATTTACTGCTCTACGTCAGCAAAAAGACCTGAGGCGATTAGGGATTTTCATGAGGTTTTTGGGACTCTTTTAGGGTGATTATTTTTTATATTAGTGGGGTACGCGCGGGGCCTTCTATGCACACTTTGGGATTTCTAGATTTGACCGCCCCATGTCGTCGTAACGTGGGTCCGCCACTAGTTTTGGGGCCTAGGGAGATGACCTGATGACCTATCTAAACCATTCATCCAAGTGGGGCCCTGGGAGACCTTAGAGATCGGACCCATCATGGGTTCTTGATTAGTGGGGCCCACTATCCGAGTGTCCCAGTTTTGCAGGCATGGAGCGCTATTACAGAACTGGTTTCTTTGTTGAGCGAGGAGGAGCGATTTTGGACCTGATATATTGGGAGAAGGGAGTCTCCAGTGTACAGGACCTGTTTTGGACTTGAGTAGGTATTGGAAAATAAATAAATAAAGGGACATCTACTGGAAAAATCCCCTTAAATATTGTAACTACAGTTGAGGACCCTAAACTTTTATAATGACAGCCAAGGACCTCCAGTACAAATCTTCTGTCGACGTAAACAAATTCTATGTATAAATGTTTAACTTGTGCTATGCACAGGGGTCACTTGACTATGCCAAGTGGACGTTTTTGTCTACGTCACAAAAGTTTATGTTGACGTCGACAAATCTTCTATCGACGTCAACAAATTTTATGTGTAAATGCTTAACCTGCACAAGAGTCACTTGATTGTGCTAACTAGACGTTTTTGTCGACGACGACAAAAGTTTATGTTGATATCGACAAATGTTTTGTTGATGTCAATAAATATTAGTCATGATAGAATATGAGACTTCAGTTTCATTCAATTTGGGTGAAGAGGCCGATTCTTGGGAATAGGGAATATGGTGTTTTTTTTTTTTTTTTTAACATGAATAGGGAATATGGTTATGTTGACCTCAACAAAGAAAGGGAAAAACGGGCAAACAAAGAGATGATTTGGCTGGAGGTCTTTGGCCATCATTATAAAAGTTTAGGGTCCTCAACTGTGATTTTCCTATTTAATGGGATTTTTCTTATAGATTTCCCATAAATAAAAGGAGGAGATTCCATGTAAGAACTGTTTGACTTGTACCTGTATTGGAGACAAAACAAAAGAGAAGATGAGACACGTGTTACAGAATCTAAAGTATTCTGTTAGGTCTGTTACCATGCCCTTGAGTTTCTAGAAATTTGGAAAAATCCCCTTGTAGTTTTTAATGAACCCAATTATGCACTTTTGACTTATTTTCTTGGAAATACATTAAGAATGGGATCCTAAGTTTCTGAAATTATGAATTAAGGATTGTTATTTCTTATTATCGTTTGCTAATTATTTTGAAAGGTACCCTTGGTTCTTGATAAGTCAATTTATATTTTTGGACCTTATTATTTGTTGAATTGGACTTTTGTAAGCACCGTTTGGGCATGCGGTATCCTATCAACAAAGTATTCAGTTCCTTGTATGACCCTCAATGAATTCTAGTGAATTGGAGTTCAACCTATCTCTACTGGAAAACCCCTAATTGAGTCTATGCAACCTAAATTATGAAGAGATGCGCTGACCCTTTATCCACTAGAGGTTCTTGTCAAGTTGATTAGGTTCGGGACCGTATGTTTGACCTTAGGATTGGTTTGTGGTTATTATTTGACATTCGGGTTTGCATGCATGATTGAGATTGATGTTGGTTTGTTCGTTGCATACCCTATGTCGTTTGGATATAGACCGTGAAGTGGCTTGGCGTTGATTGGGTTATGTGGAGATTTGTTCGGATGATGTTTCGTTATTCGATTGTAGATTGTTGTACAGTGATCCCTTCATTTTGACTTAGGTTTCTGTGTCTAAGCAATACTAGTTGAGTTTATTATGCTATTATTTATGAATGTGAATATTTGGGTCATATACGAACTGTAAAGAAGCAGGTCAGCAGCAGGTCAGCTTGACCAATGGGTCAGCCCACAATCCATGTATTGGGTCAGCCCACAAGTCAACATTGTATGAGTTGTCACTAGATATTAGATAGACATTAATTTCCTTAACTATGCCTGTAATCTTGTAATCAGATCTTAATCAGATCCACTAATTTAGGCTACAGTGTTATATATGTAACAATCGTCAATACAATGATAAGTAATCCTCTTGCAACTCTTCTCTCTCTTGCATGTTTCTGTTCTCTCTCTTGTTGTTTCTGGTTTGGTTCAAGAGTCTGTAATATGGTATCAGAGCTTTGATCGTCTGTCCATTCAAGCATCAGAGGAGCCCTGAAGCAGTTCTGTTCTTCAGTCATCACGCTCTGCACTCTGCTGTGATCAAAGGTGGCCCACCTGTTGATCACCCTGAATCAGAAAGTATCCCCATATTGGTCGACCATTTATCCTGAGACTTTTGCACATTTTTTCCAGATTTTTTGATCATCTGAGGTAGGCCATTCTCCCTGATTTGTACTTATCTCATTTGAGCAAATAGTTTTCATCTAGCCCGTTCAAATTTCTGGTTACACAAGCTTTCATCAAAATTCCACCTAGAGGAGTTTCGGATTTTTGTGGCAGAGATCACTGTGTGCTTTGATCATCCGGCTGATCATCCAGAGGGGCCCACAGCACAGATCTGTGCCCAAAATCACACTCGCCTGGGCTTGTTTGGATTCTTTTTGCCTGTTTTTTGGATTGGTCTGCTTTCTGTGGCTGTGATCTCTCTTCTGATAATTCAGTAGGGCCCATAGCACTTATCTGTGCTCAGATTCAAGTCTCCTGGACCTTCTTATTGAAAATTTTCAAATCTGGTTTGTTACTGTGGCTGTATTTCAAATCTGTATAGGCTTTTGGGGCTGGATTTCTCCTTATTCAGACTGTGAGCACCTTGCTTTGGTTCAATGTCTTCTGATCGAACTGTATCGGGAATTACTATCATCCTTGATGGCACAAATTATCCTTATTGGTCTCATCTCATGCAAAATTTCCTCAAAGGTCAAAAATTGTGGAAATATGTTGCTCAGCAAATTCCTACACCAGACAGTAAGGATGCCACTTTTGAGGAATGGGAAGCTTCCGTTGGGAAAATAAATTCTTGGATTGCCAATTCAGTTAATCCATCTATTGGAAATCAATTAGCTAAATTCAATTATCCTAAGGCTGCTTGGGATTATTTAGCACGATTGTATACTCAAACTAATGCTGCTCGCCGATATCAGTTAGAATGGGAAATCAAAACTGCAGACCAAGGGAATGACTCCATTCATGATTTCTTTATCAAAATGACTGCTTTATGGGATCAACTGGCTCTAATGGAACCCACTTTTAAAACAACTGATGATGCTCACACCTTCGAAGTCTATAGGCAACAGACTCGCCTGGTTCAGTTTCTTATGGCCCTCCGCCCTGATTTTGAACATGTTCGTGGTCAGTTATTACATCGGTCACCACTGCCTTTCGTTGATACGGCACTCTCCGAACTTTTGGCAGAAGAACAAACTCAACTTTCTCTTACAAGGAAGAAACATGTGGAGCCCACACATGTCCTGTCAGCAAATGTAAGTACCCCACAGCATGATCGCTCCTTTCCATCTGGTACCAATGACTTTTGCAACTATTGTAAGAAGAAAGGACACTGGAAACGGGACTGCCCTACCAGACCTCCAAAACCGAACAATAAGACCAGACACTCTGGTCAACAGCCCAATCGTGGTCCCATGCCATCTTATTCACAGCGACCCTATGCAGCCAATGTTACTGAAGATGATAGCTTTGTGCCTCCACAAATGGATCTTGCATCTCAAATTCAGGCTATGGTTGATGAGCGCATGCAACAGTTGTTTCTGGCTTCCTCCACTGGTTCTGCTTCTCAGATGGCCACTACCCCCTCAGCCTCTGGTTCTGCCATGTCCATTTCTGGTCCTTCAGGTACTCATGATACTACCTGGATTTTTGATTCTGGTGCATCCTATCATATGACAAATGATGTTTCCAAACTTCATAATTGTTATACTCCTGCTAGCTCTCTCACTATCCAAACAGCTGATGCCACTCCTCTACCAGTCTCTCTTATTGGCTCCATTTCAAATAAGTTGATCTCTCTTACTAATGTTTTGTGTGTTCCTCACTTGTCCATCAACTTGATCTCTGTTAGTCAATTGACTTCTTCTGGATTTCTTGTCTCATTTTCCTCTACTGGCTGTTCTGTGCAGGATCCGCGCACCGGGAGACAGATTGGGACCGGCCTTAGGTCAGGAGGGCTTTACTATCTCTGCTCGCTGCACCTTCCATCATCCACAATATCCTCTGCCGCCCTTGTTTCATCTACATCACCCTTTGCTCTTTGGCACTCTCGTTTAGGCCATTTATCTTTTAATAAAATGAAGTTTTTATTTTCTAGCGGTGTATTTGGTAACATTTCTGTATCAGACATTTCTACCTGTTTTGGTTGCCATTTTGGTAAACAACATGCATTCCCTTATAATAAAAGCGCTTCTCTTTCTACTGCTCCTTTTGCTTTAGTTCATTCTGATGTCTGGGGACCGGCCTCTCAGCCCACGAAAGGCGGTTCCATTTATTATGTGTTGTTTATTGATGATTTCACTAGATATACATGGTTGTATTTGATGAAAAATCGTTCTGAATTATATACTATCTACACTGCTTTCTCCACCATGGTTTCCACTCAATTCGACACGAGGATTAAAATATTCAGGTCTGATTCGGGGGAGAATACATGTCCCACAAATTCCGTTCTTACCTGACCAGTCAAGGGACTCTAGCTCAATTATCTTGTCCTGCCACACCACAACAGAATGGAGTAGCAGAACGGAAACACAGACATATCCTAGAAACTGCTAGATCCTTGATTTATTCCTCACATGTTCCTTTACAATTCTGGGGGGAAGCAGTCCTGACTGCAATCTATCTGATTAACAGAACACCATCCTCTGTATTATCTGGCACATCTCCATATGAAAAATTGTTCTCTTGTAAACCGGACTTGTCTCATCTAAAGGTATTTGGTTGCACCTGTTTTGTTCTGTTGCATGACAATGAGAGAACCAAACTTTCTCCTAAATCCACTGTCTGTGTATTCTTAGGGTATGGCATCGAACAAAAAGGCTATCGATGTTATGACCCTAAAACCAATAAGCTACGGGTCTCGCGTAATGTCACCTTCTTGGAACATATACCTTTCTACACTTTACCTACTTCATCCCCTTCTCCTGAGCAACCTACGGTTTACCCTCTTGATCCCTTTCCAGACCTGTTTCCCTCCGATACACATTCTCCTTCACCCCTGCAGGTCTATCATCGTCGGCCCAAAACTCCGTCTGCTCATTCGGACTCGGCAACACCACCTCCCACTCCTGACCCTGGGCCTATCTCCTCTGCTCCAGATGTGCAGGATCCTCCTCAAACTCGAAGGTATCCAGTGCGCACCAGAATCCCTCCCTCTCGTTTTGGCTTTGTTTGTACTGATCATTTTTCTCCATCCTATAAGTCCTTTCTTGCAGCAATTCACACCTTGGCAGAACCACAATCCTATAAGGAGGCCATTGTTCATCCGAACTGGAGGTCTGCCATCGTCGAAGAACTTGCAGCTTTGCAGAAAACTCGAACATGGGATCTTGTTCCTCTTCCTTCCGGAAAACGGGCTATCGGCTGTAAATGGATATTTAAGATCAAGACCAAATCCGATGGATCTGTTGATCGCTACAAGGCTCGCTTGGTTGCCAAAGGCTACACACAAGAATATGGGGTAGATTATGAGGAGACCTTTGCTCCGGTTGCTAAGATGACAACAGTTCGTACTTTTATCTCCGTTGCCGCTATTAGACATTGGCCACTCTATCAGCTTGATGTCAAGAATGCCTTTTTGAATGGATTCCTTCAGGAAGAAATCTATATGCATCCTCCTCCCGGCGTCGTGAGACCTCCTCATTATGTGTGTCGGCTCAAACGTGCTTTATATGGACTCAAACAAGCACCTCGTGCTTGGTTTGAACGGTTTAGCACCTGTATTATCAGCATTGGTTTTTCTCAGAGTGCCCATGACTCTGCTCTCTTCACTCGCTATTCGCGATCTGGCTGTGTTTTCCTGTTACTCTATGTCGATGATATGATTATCACTGGCAGTGATGCTTCTGGTATTCTATTCTTGAAGCGTTTTCTTCATCGACAATTTGAGATGAAAGATTTGGGTCATCTGCGGTACTTTCTAGGCATTGAAGTTGCCTACTCTCCCACAGGATATCTTTTGTCACAAACAAAATACTGCAATGAAGTTCTTCAACGAGCTGGACTCACAGATCTTAAACCTGTCTCTACTCCAATTGAACATAATCTGAAACTTCGACCTACTGATGGAGATCTACTTTCTGATCCAACTCGTTATCGTGAAGTGGTCGGCAGCTTGGTTTATCTGACCATTACCAGACCAGATATTGCCTATGCGGTACATGTGGTCAGCCAATTTGTTGCACGACCCACTCATCTTCACTGGGCTGCTGTACTGCGCATACTGAGATACTTACAAGGAAGTTCCAACCGTGCCCTCCTCCTTTCCTCTAGTCAGAATCTTACTCTGCATGGCTATTCTGATTCAGACTGGGCAGGAGATATCAATGATCGGCGCTCTACCACAGGCTTCTCCATCTTTCTTGGCTCCTCTCTCGTCTCTTGGAAGAGCAAGAAACAGGAAGTTGTCTCACGGTCCTCCACTGAAGCTGAATATCGTGCTATATCTCACACTACCACTGAAATTATTTGGCTTCGCTGGTTACTTCGTGATTTAGGAGTTCTAGTTCCTAAATCCACCCCTCTTTACGGACAGTGAAAGTGCACGGAAACTGGCAACAAATGATGTCTTTCATGAACGGTCCAAACATCTTGAAATTGACTGTCATTTCATTCGTCAACATGTTCGGAGTGGTACTATAAAACTCTTCCAGATTTCCTCAACTGCCCAGATCGCAGATTTTTTCACCAAAAGCCACTCCACCTCTCGTTTTTTGGAACTAGTTCCCAAGCTTTCGATGGTCACCTTCTCCCATCCAAAGCTTGAGAGGGGGTGTAAAGAAGCAGGTCAGCAGCAGGTCAGCTTGACCAATGGGTCAGCCCACAATCCATGTATTGGGTCAGCCCACAAGTCAACATTGTATGAGTTGTCACTAGATATTAGATAGACATTAATTTCCTTAACTATGCATGTAATCTTGTAATCAGATCTTAATCAGATCCACTAATTTAGGCTACAGTGTTATATATGTAACCATCGTCAATACAATGATAAGTAATCCTCTTGCAACTCTTCTCTCTCTTGCATGTTTCTGTTCTCTCTCTTGTTGTTTCTGGTTTGGTTCAAGAGTCTGTAATACGAACGACTGTAGATCATATGCAAACGGCTGATCACCGATGTGAATACGAACCGGTTTATGACTGCCGACCTACGAACGGGTTTTCCCAGTTTATTAGTGTTGACCACCCAAAACAGTGGCATTGCTTCTGTGTGACTACTGTATTGCTCTATTATGCAGATTGGATTTAGGTTATACTTTCTCTTCGTTATTGTCACAGTGTTATTCTCTTATGATCATTACCTATCATTACTTACATTGATATTGTATTTTACTTATAAATTATGCTTTCGTACTTGCTATTTATGTTGTTTAATGGAGCATAGGTACCAATCCCTACCCTGTCGAGGAGACGAAGGAGGGTCAAACATTTTTAGTGGCTAAGCCAGTTGACGAACTCGAGTGGGGTGCCGGTCCCCAGAGATGGCTACGAAGTCGTCTGAGTCTGCGCGTGAGTGACTTTCATCATAGAGACCATTTTATTAGGAAATTCTTCATATTGAACTTAATTTTATTTAGTTGTTTGTTTAGGTTATTTGCCAACTTAAACCAACATCTTTAGCTAGTTATGTGTTGGTTTGATTTTGGACATCGATACCAATTGATTTAATGCTTTCGCAAGATATGATTTATGATTTATTTTGACTCACCATGTTTCAAAAATTTTTGTGGGACCATATTTTGGGAGCTTGTGTGGAAAAATCCACTAGAAAAATTATATTTAATATTATTATTCACGTTTCCCTCGATTTCATTTTGGGGGACGTGACATAACTAGCTCAGAATATTGTTAAACACCACAACATGTTCTTCCTTCTTCTCAATGTAAAGTGTTCATGATGCAAGATAAATAGCCACAACAAAATCTAGAACCATCATCATCAAAGCCTTGTCCCAACAATGTCTAGGTCAACAACATTATTTTTGTTTTGCCATTCCAATCTATTTGGACGAAATGCTCAGTGGGTTGCACTTCTTCATACCTATTCTTGCTATTTCCATCCATGTCCTCTTCGACACCCTATTGATAAATTTATTTTACCAGTGAAGTGAAGTTAATGATCAATTCAAAAGGAATTAAAAAAAAAGGGGGACAAATCAAACCCAAAGGTATTAAATGACAACAGGCCAAATTACGGTATTTTGTCATTTAGTGCCATAAGAGGATAGCCTTTTGACCTTTTTGATAAAAGAAGAGGTTTTTGTCATTTAGAGATTTGAGAAAGTAGATTTTTTTTGGGGGGGTGTTCAAAAAGAAGAGGTGATTTTTCAAATTTAGTACTTGTGATTTGACCCCTCTTCTTTTATTGTCTCCTGAATTGACCATTCACTTTACTTCACTGGTAAAGTAAGTTACACAAACAAGTCAGGGGTCAAAAACTAACATAGAAAAGAAAATTATTTCCTCATCAACACCAATGTTGGCCTAATGCACATGAACAAACCTTTTCAAACAACACCCTAAACGCTATCGAATGGTCCTTACTTTTATTCTATCTTTTCTAATATATTACTAGACATCCATTTCAATATTCTCATATTTGTTACACATTTCTTTTCTTCCAAAATTATCTTCTTTTATTATTCTTTTGCCCAAAACTATCCCTAATGTACTTATCATATCTGTTTTTTTTCTTCTCAACATTTATTGTACTTTCCCAATGGGTATATCTATTTCATCCATCAAGCTCCCCAAAGTCTTTTTTTCTTTTTTTTCATTTCTTGAAACTTGTAAGCACTAATAACATTTACTATTTTGGTACATAGTGCTAAAAACTGGATTCCACTAGAGGGGGAGTATTGAAAAGTACTATTTATGCTACCTCTACTAATGCTTCGAGATTAGAGCAGGAATGGTTAGCTAAGAAAATTAAATACGTACGGCTTTAAAACCAACCAATCATTAGTTTGAATCCTCGGAGGAATGAGTCGGCGCTGAAAAATAATGTGTGCCACCAAAAGTGCGCGAACTAGCTTCCACCCAAGGAAGAGTGTTGAGAAGTGGGTTCCACCTGAGAGGAAATATGAGAAGTATTTATGTGCCTCAACTAACGCCCTAAGGTTTTTGGTAGGAATAGTGAGCTAGGGATACTTAATATGGTATCAAAGTCAATCGGTCGCAAGAATATATACATATATATATATATATATCACCAAAAGTGCGCCGACTAGGTCTCCTAACAGGGAGTATCTAAGACTATATTAAGTTTCCTTAACTAACATTTCCTACCAAAACCTAGAGGCTTAGTAGAGGTATCACAAATAATTTCTAATACTCCCCCTTAGGAGGAACATGGATCGTGAGAGAAGGTTGAGAAATTAGTAGAGTGGGTGAGTAAAGTATGTGAGAGTGATGATATGTTGTGATGATGGAGATGGGGTTGATGTTGTGCAGCGGCTGTTGTGTGGGTCAATTGATGGAGGGTGATGCCTCATCGTCGTCACCATCGTCTTCTTCTTCTTCTTCCCCAATAATCCGGTCCAACAAACCCATCTCATCACTCACTACAGCCGTCCATCTCTCCAAATCTCTCTCCATCTCTCTACACCCTTACCAAACGATTCAGATGAGGGCAAGAGAGTGGAGTTGCTGGTTTCGACAAAAATGGTGAAATGGGTGACAATACTGTTAGAGCAGTAATTATGTCTAAAAAAGTGCATAGCCCCCAAATCCGTCATTTTTATGTCTCGGTACCCTTGTCTATTTAATCAGAGTTTAAGCATAATTTTTTTCGTAAAAACCCCAATAAAATATAAATAAAGCTGAAACTTTATCTATGATTGAAGAAAAAGATGTAGAAAGATTTGATTGACTCACCAATAAGATATTAAATTTACTTAGTAACTATTATCATTATATTTCCTAATGTAAAATAATTTATAAATAGACCAAAATATTCCCTCGATATTTAAAGAAAGTGAAATAATATGGGTAATTACTAGTGGAAAAAACAAGAGAAAAGAGAAAAAGAAAAAAACTACTATTAAGTTCATGTTACATTTATTTATGGATTCATTCATTTTTGTTTAGATTTCACACAAAAAAAAAAATTATTATTAAAAAAAATGTATATAATTTCATATACTTGTTTGTGTATAGTCGTGGAAGAGGAGAACACAGCTTTCGTCTTCCGAGGAAATGGATTTCCAAATGTTGGCGTCCATTTTCATTCTAGTAAAAAAAAAGGAAAAACAAAAGAAATCAGACTAAGGCCTTGCCTGGTATCTTTACCTTTATTTCGATAGAGCCTTCCAAAATAGAGCAATCAGAAAAGAAACCATAAAAAAGAGGCTAAAGCTCTTATTTTCAGAAGGCTACAAAATTTTCACTTAGGGCCGCACAGAACCACTTGTGTCACTTGGACTGTTAAAGTGTTTGACACAATGGCCAACCCGTGATTTGGCAATCATTAATAGTGACCCACAAACAAATGGACAGATGGGGCAGAACTTAAAATCAAATTTTGAGGTTAGTCTTCATCTTTCTCTATTTTGAGGGTGAGCTTGTGGTTGTTTGACATGAATTGGTGAAAAAAGCCCAAACCTTTAGTATGTGGGCAAATAAAAAGATTTCAAAAACTAGTCCAAATAATTGATAGGTATTGAGTGTACTATTTTTAATTCCATATGAAACACGTCCACACTATTGTTCATTAAAACTGAACTATATCATTTTTTAGTAAAATATTATATTTCTAGATTGTGCTTTGGATAGAAATTTGATGAAACAACTATTAAGGAGATTCTAGGCATTCAACGTCATCTGCTTCGAAGCTCTGTGGGTCTCAAAGTCTCCCTCATCTTACACAATATTGCAAGTATAATATTTTGCAAATGTTGGAAGGAGGAGGTTTTACAGATCCGACATGACAAATTGAAGCTTCTTGGCCAATTGATAAGAGCGCGCAAGGATAATAAAACAAGACCACCAAGACAAAAATGAAAATGAGTCTCTCTTCCCTTATGTGGATTCTTTACTGGATCTAGAGCATCCACATGAGGGAGGGAGAAAGTTTAAAGAGGAAGAGATAATTTCCCTGTGTAGAGAGTTTCTAAATTGAGGGAGTGATACCACGTCCATGTCTCTTTAGTGGAGCATGGCTAACCAGGCAAAGCATCAAGACATGCAAGATAAGATGGTGGAAGAGATGGAGAGGGTCGTGGGGAAGGAAACAGAGGTGACAGAAGAGCATTTGGATAGGTCATCAGTATCTACAGACGGTGATCATGGAGGCAGTGGCGGAGCCAGTATTTTCTTCGAGAGTGGGCAAGCAAAGGTCGACTAGAAACAACGTAGCCAAGGAATTTTTCCAAGAGGGGATTGATAACAAATTTATATTTGGTGATTCTTTTCACTTATAATTTTAAAATAAATTTATTTATTCTTTGCATGGTTTTTTTTACTAATATCTAGGAAAAATCTCCTCAATTTGAAAATAATTTAATAATTTTAAAGACTCAGTTTCTCAAAATTTTGAAGACAATTAAAATATCAAAATAATAGGGCTCGCTGTAATCAATCCAAATCACTCAGAAAAATCATTTACTCTTTACTTTATGATCAAGAATTGTATTTCACTTTGATCAAAGTAAATCCTATTCGGATTGATCACAAGTAAATCAATCGACACATAATTAATCAATAAAAATCTATTGATTGATTACTTGTAATCATTTAATGGGCTATGGCAGACATGGATGGTAAAAAACTCATTGATTGGTTACTGGTGATTGTTTGATGGACCATAATGCACCTGAGAGGCATGAATGGTTGAGAGCACACCACAGATAACTAATGCCATAAAAAAGTGAAGATTCATTGCACAACATCCATGATGCTTAGAATAAACAACCTCTTTTTTAGTAAACTTTTCCCAAAAAACTTACTCCAATAGTAGTTGGTCCCACCATAAGATTGAAAATACATTATTTTAAATATTTGCTCAGATACGGTGGGACCAAATGCTATTTGAATCCAAAGGATAGCTAGGTTCTCAAACCCAACTATTTGTCGACTTCTAAAAAGTATAGAGGATTAATGTCTCTTACGAAGATTTACATTAATTTGTAGAGAAAGAGGGATGGGAAGAAGAATTTACTTTAACTAAATCCTTAAAACTTTCCTTAAATTGTGGAGAAAGATTTACTTTTCTTTTAGAAGCTAGCAAAAGTCAAAATTGACATGGATGCTTTTCAAATTCTATGCTTTTATAAAAGAGAAAAAGTAAACGAGGGCCAGAATTGTAAGAAATTGTATTTTTTAAACCAATTCCATGTATTCTAGTAATTGAAAGAAGTTGAGGAGCGGCTATTACCCCCCTCCCTCCACCATTGCATGGAGGGGCTGCGGCAACATTCCCCCGCGCACTTTTGTGCTGCCCCCATCCAGTGTCGGAGGTGGAGTTGGAGGGATTGTTATTCCAAAGGAAATGACGACGTCATTGCTCAAGGTTTACTAAGTTGGACAATGATTGCGGTAAACACGTGATGTCAGTACCGGACAAATCCAAAACCCTAAGGTTTTGCATGTGTTCAAAGAATAAATGATCGATTTTGAACAATATAGAACCTTCCAATAACAAGGTAGAGAGCTTTGGACACTTGCATTGACATGAAAGCATTTCAATGTTGCTATGCAACAAAGATACTCTAATTACATCATCCATCAAATTCTCATCCCTTGGAAACTTACCTACATTGGAACGGACCTTGACCACAAATTGATGACTCTTCCTCGTGATGGCAATAGCTAAATCTATGAGTAAATCATGCATCTTTACAAAACTTTCATAGAAATCCTCACCATTCTCCAGCATACACGCATCGTTTAAATCGTTTATTATTGTATAGCCTTTATCAAACCTCTTCTCGATTTCATCAAAAAATCCCTCTGCCATCCACTTCTCAATTAAAGAATTGCATACTATTTCATCATCTTCAGGATATAAGGCACAATACAAGAAACAATCTCGGTGTATTTGAGTTTTCAAATGATCAAAACTGAATCTCAAGCAAGAAAAGACATCATCTTCTAGGCCTTCAAGATCAGTCCTCGAGTTTTTCAAGTCTTCCAATGCATTCCTCCATATTATAGTATCATCCACACCCCTCATAGCTGCTCCCACCGTAATGATTCCAAGAGGCAAACCATCACACTCTTCAACAACAGCTTTTGCAATTGGTTCTATTTCTGGTGAAAGCACAAAATCAGTACCTAGCTTTTCCTTGAACAAGGTCCATGATTCATCCTCGGCAAGACCATCCACTTCAATTATCCTTTCACTGCCCATCCCTCGACACACTTTTTTAGATCAAGTAATCCACACTATCTTGCATTTTTTCTCTTGATTTGGTTCTGGAACCCCAACTTTTATCAGAGGAAATGTCCTCCACATGTCATCTAAAATGAGCAAGAACTTGCCTTTTCTGTTGAAAGCCTCCAATAATTTGGCTGATTTACAAAGTGAATCTTTATAGTTGGAGAAGTCTCTTATACCCAATGCCTTTGAGAGACGGCCTTGCAACTCCACCAGATCGGACTCCTTAGAGACTGTCACCCAAATGACACAATTGAATGTTACGGCATTCTTAAATTTGTTGTGAATGTGGGTCATTATGGTAGTCTTGCCCACGCCCCCCATACCATAGGCACCGATCTTTCCTACTTCATCATCCATTAGACATTCCTCTATCTTTTGCAATTTTTTTTAGTGCGGTTGTTTCACCCACTATTTTTATTGGAGGAAAAGTCTCTATACTACCTACCAACAAGTCAACAACCAATCCCTCATGAAATCGCCCATTCTCTTTTAGCTCGACTGCTTCTTTAATCTTCTCTTTGACTTCCTTGGCTAGATTCACGCGCAATTGAATATGAGCCCAACTCACCTCCCCGAGCTTTTTTTTTAATGTCATCCACTTTATCTTTAATAATTTGCACATTTTTTAACCATAATTCTACCTCTCTTTTTGGCATCTTCCCATATTGCAATTTTTCTCTTTCTAAATCTGCCCGTACATCGCTCTCACAACAACTCAACTCTTCAATTCTTTTATCTAAAATATCCTCATTTTCCTTTAGACTTTGCAGAGGTGCACATATTGCCTTTCCCATTTCAAATACTGTCCCAAGATGCTCCATGTCCACTATGTAAAGGAATAAAGAAGTCATTATTCAAAACTTAGAAGATAAAGTAAGAATATATATACAATGAATTAAATCATTTAAACATTATGCTCTTTCATTTGTATATTTTTTGAATCGTGATCTCATATACTTACTTGAGTTTTAGAAACTTAGTCCACCTGATTTAAACTTTATCGGTAAACTTTATCTCATAAGCAAGCTAATGGTGCATTCTTTTAAATTGATAGAAGGTTGGACCAAGTTTCTACAATCCACTAGTGTGGAAAAGTGATTGACAAAAGCTCTAGATAAATGAGACACATAGAAAGAAACATAAAGGTACATCCGGAACAAAATTATAGAAAAAAAAAACAAGAACAATGGCTTATCATATATGAAAACTTGTTGAGTACTTAATCAACCAAGTTGACTTCATTTGGCCATGCATTGACTACATTTGACTGAGTTTCTTAAGATATTCGTTGAAATCCTCATTAATAATTGGACTCATTAAAACTAATACACTCCGTTCACTGGGAGAACTTTGAAAACTCTAAATCATACCATTCAATACTTGAGATATTTAGAGAAACAATTCTTTGTTTTAGTGTTGATGATGAGGGACGAGCCGCGTGCGTGAGTAATTTACCTTATCAAAAATAATAAAAAATGCTTCCATTTACAAGAGTCGATCAAGAGATATCCTAGACTTCTTATTTAGTCGACTTACAACATTCACATCGTTTTCACTTATAGCATAGTTTTAGTTTGAGTGGGGCGGATGATAATCATCACCAACTACCTATAATATTCACTTATAGCATAGTTTTTAAAGACATGATTTTCAAGAAAAAATTAAGTAAGGAAATTGACTACTAATACCGAATTCATACATAAATGAACACATCTCACTGAAAAACAATTTTCCACACATACAATAGAAACCAAAATCCAATAGAAAACTAAATGACTGTGGAAATAAAATATCACAAAAAGTACACCATCAAATGCACAAGAGAAAGATGCTTCATATCAATAAAAAAAACATTATTAATAATAATAATAATAATAATAATAATAATAATAATAATAATAAAGCATACGACAGACCAAAAAATAAATCTGTTCTAATATTCTTCTGCTGGACTACAAAAAGGATCATCTTATTTACTGCTCTATGTCAGCAAAAAGACCTGAGGCGATTAGGGATTTTCATGAGGTTTTTGGGACTCTTTTAGGGCGATTAGTTTTGATATTAGTTGGGTACGCACGGGCCCTGTACGAACACTTTGGGATTTCTAGATCCGACCGCCCCATGTCGACATAACGTGGGTCCCCCACTAGTTGTAGTGCCTAGGGAGATGTCCTGCCGACCTATCTGACCATTGATCCACTAGTGGGGCCCTGGAAGACCTTAGAGATCAGACCCATCATGGGTTCTTGATCAATGGGGCCCACTATCCGAGTGTCCCGGTTTTGCAGGCGTGGAGCGCTATTACAAAACTGGGTTCTAGGTTCTGTGTTGAGTGAGGAGGGCCGGTTTTGGGCCTGGATATATTGGGAGAAGGGAGTCTCCACGTATACTGGACCTGTTTTGGACTTGCGTAGGTATTGGAAAAATAAATAAATAAATAAAGCGACATCTACCAGAAAAAAAAAAAAAAAGATGCGATTTGGCCCAGAGGTCTTTGGCCATCATTATAAAAGTTTAGGATTCCCAACTATGGTTTTCCTACTTAAGGAGATTTTTTTGGTAGATGTCCCATAAATAAAAAAAAAGGAGATTCCATGCAAGAACTGTTTGACTTGTACCTGGATTGGAGACAAAACAAAAGAGAAGATGAGACACGTGTTACAGAATCTAAAGTATTCTGTTAGGTTTGTTACCATGCCCTTGATTTCTAAAAATTTGGAAAAAAACCCTTGTAGTTTTTAATGAACCCAATTATGCCCTTTTGACTTATTCTCTTGGAAATACATTAAGAATGGGATCCTAAGTTTCTGAAATTATGAATTAAGGATTGTTATTTCTTATTATCATTTGCTAATTATCTTGAAAGGTACCCTTGGTTCTTGATAAGTCAATTTATATTTTTGGACCTTGTTATTTGGTTAATTGGACTTCTGTAAGTACCATTTGGACACGCGGTATCTTATCAACATAGAATTCAGTTCCTTGTATGACCCTCAATGAATTCCAGTGAATTGGAGTTCAGCATATCTCTATTGGAGTCTATGCACCATAAATTATCAAGAGATGCGCTGACCTTTTATCCACTGGAGGTTCTTGTGGTGTTGCTTATGTTCGACACTGTATGTTTGACCCCATGTTGTTCGGATATGGACCGTGATGTGGCTTGGCGTTAGATTGGGTTAAATGAAGATTTGTTCGGGTTATGTGGAGATTTGTTCAGATGATGTTTGGCTATTCGATTGTGAATTGTTGTAAACCAACCCTTCACTTTGACTTAGGGTTTTGTGTCTAAGCATTACTAGTCGGGTCTATTATGTTATTATTTATGAATGTGAATATTTAGGTCATATATGAACGACTGTAGATCGTACGCGAACGGCTGATCACCGATGTGAATACGAACCGGTTTATCCGGCCCTTACGAATTACGAACTGATTTATGACCGCCGGCCTACGAACGGGTTTTCCCGGCATATTAGGACTGACCACCCAAAATAGTGGCATTGCTTCTGTACGACTATTGTATTGCTCTATTGTGTAGATTGGATTTACGTTATACATTCTCTTCGTTATTCTCTTATGATCATTACCTGTCATTACAAACATTGATCTTTATTTTCATACTTACTGTTTATGTTGTTTAATGGTGCATAGGTACCAATCCCTACCTTGTCAAGGAGACGGAGGAGGGTCATGTTGGAAATAGGTGGGCCTCGGGAATAGGATTTCAAAACTTTTGACCCACTTGACTCAGGGATCAAACTCCCATAAGGCCATTAACCATATCCAGGATGCAATCCCTCATACTCATATACCATGTACAGCAATAATACAAGCAACAACATGCAAAATAATCTATAATAGTTAGAGAAGCAGATTATACCTTTGCGGCCCGGTTGTGCTTTAATGAAGAAGAAAACTACTTTAGATCTCCAAGACCTCTTAGTCTTCCACGCTATGACCCGTACCAGATCTCTTCTCTAAAGGAGATGGATGGGATCTCCTAAAGAAAACAACTAGAAGCTCTAAAGGAAACTAGAAGAGAACTAGAAGAAGAAAAGAAGTATGTGCAACTCTTGCACAAAGTGGGCTGGGCGTGAATGCCAAGGTTGTATTTTGTCCCAGCCCCTTTGTTACTCCTTTTATAGCATTAAGCAACCTCCTTCTCTTGTACTAATTGAAATAGAAGTCCTACTTCCACACAAAATAACAACCTTACTATTACCACTATTAGAAGTCTCACTTCAAATAGAAATAGTAACTTCCTAATTCCTTCATCTTAGAGTTCTAGTAGGATTAGTATCTTTCTAATAACTTGGGCTAGCGTGGGGACCACTAGGGATTCTATAGAAAGCTGGCTCCAACTGGGACACCGCGACCCCACATCTCATGTGCAATCCGGGCCCACAGTTAATTGCAAATAACACCACTATATAAATGCAATTGCACTCCAGTCTTAGGAATAAATTATAATGAAGACACTAAACTTCCCAATTACCACAATTAAGCCCCTCTATCAATATCCATGGATTAACTGGACTAATATTGTCCCACCAATTTAAATCCACATCTTATTATCCTTAAGCCCCAATTAATCACAGTGATCATCAGTACCATCCAATTAACTCTTAATCGAGATGGGTGCGCACTTACTAATGATAAATCCATTAATTGGCACAAGGGGATAATATAGATAGATTCCATCTTGACCATTGGATGTTCCCACAGTCCTACTACCACGTACCCAAGACACCGAGGTGTTGACCTACAGTTGGCCTCACTCATTGGTGACTCAAAGCAAATGAATAGATAGAAACTTGAGTTCATCAATGTCTCAGGATTGAGAGCCTATTGCTAGGGAATTATGAGAGCAAACCTTAAACTCGAGACAGTATTCCATAAGGTGCATCTCATGGTCCTTCAATACATCCAATGTACCAGCACAGTGATCCAGAATCTTACATTCTGATGATCGAGACAAATCACACTATCTTATAGTGATCAAAGCGCTGCAACCTTATTAGACGAGATGCCCAGTCTCATCACCGGTTGTGAAGATGTTTAAGTATAAGATTTGTGACAAATGTCTCATGTGTGTGGATCTCATCCATACACATATATCACATCTAATATACTAATGGGACCCGGTTCATCTCATGAACCATTTATGTCATATGTATTGGTCATGTGTATTAAGTAGTAAAACACCATTCATCTCATGAAAGGAAAGTATGATATTATTGATAAATAAAGAAATTAATCAATTTATTACATCATATGATGGATTGAGTCCATACAATTTAACAGGTCAAATGTACGTTTCAAACGTTTAAGCCAGTTGACGAACACTTGTGGGGTGCCGGTCCCCGGAGATGGCTACGGAGTCATTTAAGTCCGTGCATGAGTGACTTTCATCATAGAGACCATTTAGTAGCAAATTCTTCATATTGAACTTATTTTATTTAGTTGTTTGTTTAGGTTATTTGATAACTTAAACCTACATCTTTAGCTGGTTATGTGTTGGTTTGATTTTGGACACCGATACCAATTGATTTAATGCTTTCACAAGATTTGACCTACGATTTATTTTGACACACCAGGTTTCAAAAACTTGTGGGTACATATTTTGGGAGCTTGTGTGGAAAAATTCACAGAAAATTATATTTAATATTATTATTCACGTTTCCCTCGGTTTCATTTTGGGGGACGTGACATGACCAGCTTATTATTCATGTTCTTCCTTCTTCTCAATGTAAAGTGTTCCTGATGCAAGATAAATAACCACAATAAAATCAAGAACCATCATCATCATCAAAGCCTCGTCCCAATAATGTCTAGGTCAACAACATTATTTTGGTTTTTCCATTCCAATCAATTTGGTTGAAATGCTCGGTGGGTTGCACTTCTTCATATCTATTCTTGCTATTTTCATCCATGCCCTCTTCGACACGCTGTTTGATAAATTTACTTTACCAGTGAAGTGAAGTTAATAATCAATTCAAAAGGGATTAAAAAAAGAGGGGGACAAATCAAATCCAAAGGTATTAAATGACAAAAGGCCAAATTATGGTCTTTTGTCATTTAGTGCCATAAGAGGATAGCCTTCCAACCTTTTTGATAAAAGAAGAGGTTTTGGTCATTCAAAGATTTGAGAAAGTAGATTTTTAAGGTTTTTTTTTATTTTTTTATTTTTTTTTATTTTTATTTTTTTGCAACAAGAAGAGGATATTTTTTTAAATTTAGTACTTTTGATTTGACCCCTCAATTTTATTGTCTCTTGAATTGACCATTCACTTTACTTCACCAATAAAGTAAGTTTACCAAACAAGTTAGGGATCATAAACTTACATAGAAAATTATTTCCTCATCAACACCATTGTCAGCTTGCAATGCACATGAACAAACCTTTTCAAACAACACCCTAAACGCTCTCGAATGCTCCTTACTTTATTCTATCTTTTCTAATATATTACTACACATCCATTTCAATATTTTCATATTTGTTACACTTTTTTTTCTTCCAAAATTATCTTCTTTTATTATTCTTTTGCCAAAAACTATCCCTAATGTACTTACCATATCTGTTTTGTTCTTCTCAACATTTATTGTACTTTCCCAATGGGTATATCATGAACTATTTCATCCATCAAGCTCCCCAAAGTCCTTTTTTTCTCATTTCTTGAAACTCGTAACCACTAATGACATTTACTATTTCGGTACATAGTGTTGAAAACTGGATTCCACCCAAGAGGGAGTATTGAAAAGTATTTATGCACGCTCTACTAATGCTTCGAGATTATAGCAAGAATGGTTGGCTAAGAAAATTAAATATGGTGTTAAAACCAACCAGTCATGGGTTTGAATCCTAGGAGGAATCAGTTGGCGCTGAAAAAAAATGTGTGCCACCAAAAGTGCACGAACTGGCTTCCACCCAAGGAAGAGTGTTGAGAAGTGGGTTCCACTTGAGAGGAAATACTGAGAAGTATTTATGTTCCTTAACTAACGCCTCAAGTTTTTTGGTAGGAATGGTTAGCTAGGGATACTTCCGGTAGCAGGCTTGAATATATACATATATATATCACCAAAAGTGCGCCGACCGGGTTCCTCCTAACGGGGAGTATCTAATACCATATTAAGTTTTCTTAACTAACATTTCCTACCAAAACCTAGGGGCATTAGTAAAGGTATCACAAATAACTTCTAATACTCCCCCTTAGGAGGAACATGGATCGTGAGAGAAGGTTGAGAAATTAGTAGAGTGGGTGAGTAAAGTATACGAGAGTGATGATATGTTGTGATGATGGAGATGGGGTTGATGTTGTGCAGCGGCTGCTGTGTGGGCCGGTTGATGAAGGGTGATGGTGTGCTCGAATAGGTTGGTTGGGTGTGGTGGGTTTGAATGGGTTGTTGAGTATGATTTCTGGGTTTGATCCATTTTGCACCTCTTTTTTTTTTTCACTTTCCAATTGTTCTCCTCCTTCCCCATTTGGTTATTTTACTTTTGAACTTTTAAGTCTTGTTTGTAATCATTTCAATGTTTAGTTTCTCCGACCAAACACTTGCAACTCACCACCCATAGTCACAACCTTCAAGCAGCATCGTCGTCGTCGTCTTCTTCCCCATCAATCTGATCCACCAAAACCATCTCATCACTCACTACAGCCGTCCATCTCTCCAAATCTCTCTCCATCTCTCTACGCCCTTACCAAACGATTTAGATGAGGAGGGCAAGAGAGTGGAGATGCAGGTTTCAACAAAAATGGTGAAATGGGTGACGATATCGTTAGAGAAGTAATTATGTCTAAAAAAGTGTATAGCCCCCTAATCCGTCATTTTTATGTATTTGTACCCATGTCTAGCAATTTAATTAGAGTTTAAGCATAATTTTTTTTCATAAAAATTCCAATAAAATATAAATAAAGCTGAAACTTTATCTATGATTTAAGAAAAAGATGTAGAAAGATTTGATTGACTCACCAATAAGAGAATTTTATGTACTTAGTAACTATTATCATTATATTTCCTAATGTTAAATACTTTATAAATAGACCAAAATATTCCCTTGATATTTATAGAAAGTGAAATAGAATGGGCAATTACTAGTGGAAAAAAGAAGAGAAAAGAGAAAAAGAAAAAATACTATTAAGTTCATGTTACATTTATTTATTGTTTCATTCATTTTTGTTTAGATTTCACACAAAAAATTATTACTAAAAAATTTATATAATATATATCATATACTTGTTTGTGTAAAATCGTGGAAGAGGAAAACACGGCTTTCTTCTTCCAAGGAAATGGATTTCCAAATGGTGGCGTCCATTTTCATTCTAGTAAAAAAAAAAAAAACAAGAAAACAGACTAAGGCCATGTCTGGTATCTTTACTTTTATTTTGATACAGCCTTCCAAAATAGAGAAAAAGAACCATAAATAAGAGGCTAAAGCTCTTATTTTCACAAGGCAACAACATGGGGCCTTCATTTTAAGAGGACTTGCCCCTACTTCTATAAAGTGGGTAAAGGGTACATTCGCGTGCCAAACACTATTATTTTTCAAATCTTTACGCACTTTAAAAATTTAGACAAGTAGAGATTGGAAATAGAAATGCTAAGCATAGGCTAATATCGGGCATTTTCTACTACACCGAACAATGATTGATAGTTAGAAGAGGAAATCTCCATTCCATTTTTATAGAAATCCCTCTACTTAAATGCATCCATAGGGCCACACAGAACCACTTGTGTCACTTGGAATGTTATAGTGTATGACACAATGGCCAACCCATGATTTGGCTATCATTAGTGACCCACAAACAAATGGACAGATGGGGCAGTACTTAAAATCAAAATTTGAGGTTAGTCTTCATCTTTCTCTTTGTTGATGGTGATCTTGTGGTTTTTTGACATGAATTGGTGAAAAAAGCCCAAACCTTTAGTATGTGGGCAAATTAAAAGATTCCAAAAACTAGTCCAAATAATTGATAGGTATTGAGTTTACTATTTTTAATTCCATATGAAACAGGTCCACACTACTGTTCATTAAAATTGAACTATATCATTTTTTTAGTAAAATATTATATTTCTAGATTGTCTTAGTAATTTAAAGTAATATAACTGTAATTTTATTATCATAAATAATAGGACACATATCTTAATCATATGATAATAATAATGATAATCAGTAATAATATCATTGTCATCTTATGTGTTTATATATTATCTTATCATAGATGTTTTTCCATTTCAATATATTTATATAGAAAATTTTGTATTGTTAAATTTTATAAATCTTTAAATATCTATAGATCTTTTATAGTATGAATTATATTAACCGTGGTAAGTGCAGCATATTTTGATACTAATCTAATCACGTTATAACTTTTGATTTATCCTAATCCTTATCAAATCATAAGTTAAATATTTGACTTATTCTAACTCTTATCAAATTATAAAATGAAGGGGATTTTACGGGGGAAAAAAAACATAAGATGGCACGTGCATGAAAAAGGACCTCATAGTTCTACTACACAAAAAAGGCCCTCCGACCAATTTTAATCTCTTTTTTACCCTTTACATTTAGCGACAAGAAATATCACCACTTGTTTCAATTGGGCAATGATATCGTCGCTCGTGTCGTCTTCTTCTTCTTTCTTTCTCTTCTCCTTCCTCTTTCTCCATCTCTTCCACTTCATTTCTACCCAACCCACAAAACACCTCCATCATCCTCGACTCCTCCATGAGTCAATTCGCACCTTGAGTTTCAACCCCAAGTTCACTTAAGAGCAAGATCCATGGAGAACTTAGGGTTGAAACTGAAACTGCATATATCTCTTAAGGTTTTAAACCCTAGCACGAGATAAGGTCCCAGGCTAGATCTTTGACATGCAGTTCAATAAACGCAACTAGAAACATCAATCAACCATGAATCAGCCATCCACACACAAAAAGAGATACAAGATAGATGTGGAAGACTCGATCTCGGGAAAAAAAAAAAAAAAAACCATGGATCCTGAAACCTAGTACAGGGAAACAATCAAGCACTCTTCGAAAGAAGATTATAAGAGTCACTAACAACCCTTCCCCAGTTGCTTCTCATCCTAAGGGACTGTAGACCCTCTCACCAGCCGCTCGTCGTTCACCTTCCCCTGTGCTTCAATCACGCGTACTATCACGAAGCCAGTTCGAGATGAATCGGAGAAAGAATAGATGAAGATCAAATCTCTAGAGGGTAAAGCTTTAGCACATCAAAGGAGGAGGCTCTAGAGAAGATGCCAAGTTCTCTCTTTAGATCTTCTTGAGTTGTTGGTGCGACAAAAAATCACTTAGGACTAAGAAAATAATGAATTTCGTAGGTCACAACTATGGTTTCGGGATTGGGAAAGTTTTAAACAAACTAAACTCGGATCCAAGAAATCTCTAGCGGTCAGTTCGAATGGGACTAGGGTCCATTCGAATGTCCGTGACACCGACTGGGCACAACCACGCAAAGTCTGTTCGAACGTGCAGAAACTGCATTTGAACGCTAAAGCTCTCTAGATTCTTGACTTGAAACGCTGAAGAGGTCTATTCGAACGTGCCGTATCTTCATTCGAACACTGAGACTATCTGAAATTTTGACTGGAGATGATGCCACGATCCGTTCAAATGGGCATGAAGAGCATTCAAACGTTGAGACTCCTGGGTAGTTGGCTAGCACCTTGAGTTAGAACCATTCAAACGTGCGTTCGAACGAGCATATCCCATTTTATTTATTTATTTATTTTTTCCAGCTTTTGATTGTCTTCGAAATACTATGTAGACTTCACTTCTTCCGAAAGAGAATTCTGCAATCCATTCTAGAAAAAGAGACAAAATTACAATAATGTCAAGCCCAAGTTTTGTCCAATCCCATGAATATGCCAACACTCTAAATACCTTACAATCTCACCCAAAGTGCAGATTTCACCAGGCCCCCTAATAGTGCCCTTCTTCGACAACCTTCGATGGTTATCCAACTCCTTTGATCTAAAGCCCCACCTCCAGAAGCCCCATGGAAAGCACGACCCTATCCTCACCTTTCGTATTGGGTCTGGCACCCTTATCTTCAATTCGACCATGTCCTTGAGCACAAGACTCTTGTCCATAAAGGATCCGTCTTCTCTAACCGCCCACACGCCAGCAAAGTGAGTCGTATCTTCACCAACAAACAAAACAACATTAATCGGCCAGGTAGCTCGCTTTGGCGCATCCTACAACAAAACCTCATGTCCGAGGTCCTTCACTCTTCCCGGATCAATTCCCGGATCAATTCCTATGCTCAAGATCGCAAGTGGATCCTTCATAACATGATCCGACAGCTAACTCGATGACCATGCTAAGTTAGGAGAGCCGATTTGGGTCTTGGAGACCTTTTAGCAGAGCATGTTCTGCTTGCTCTTGCTTATGTGCTTTGGATAGAAATTTGATGAAACAATTATTAAGGAGATTCTAGGCGTTCATCGTCATTTGCTTCGAACCTCTGTGGGTCCCAACGTCTTCCCCATCTTACCCAATATTGCAAGTATAATATTTTGCAAATGTTGGAAGGAGGAGGTTTTACAGATCCAACATGAGAAATTGAAGCTTCTTGACCAATTGATAAGAGCACGCAAGGATAATAAAACAAGACCACCAAGACGAAAATGAAAATTGGTTTCTCTTCACTTATGTGGATTCTTTATTGGATCTAGAGCATCCACATGAGGGAGGGAGAAAGCTTAAAGAGGAAGAGATGGTTACCCTGCGTAGGGAGTTTCTGAACGGGGGGTGATACCACGTCCACGTCTCTTTAGTGGATCATGGCTAACCTAGTGAAGCATCAAGACATGTAAGATAAGTTGGTGGAAGAGATGGAGAGGGTCATGGAGAAGGAAAAAGAGGTGACAGAAGAGCATTTGGATAGGTTGTCAGTATCTATAGATGGTGATCATGGAGGCAGTGGTGGAGCCAGCATTTTCTTCGAGAGGGGGCAAGCGAGGGTCAATTAGAAACGATGTAGCCAGGGCTTTTTTCCTAAAGGGGGTTGCTAACAAATTTTTATATTTGGTGATTCTTTTCACTTAAAATTTTAAAATAAATTTATTTACTCTTTGCATAGTTTTTTACTATTATTTAGGGAAATTTTCCTCAATTTAAAAATAATTCAATAGTTTTAAAGACTCAGTTTCTCAAAATTTCGAGGGTAATTAAAATATGAAAATAATAGGGCTCACTGTAATGAGTCCAAATCACTCAGAGTAATCATTTACTCTATACTTTAGGACCGAGAATTGTATTTCACTTTGATCAAAGTAGATCTTATTCAGATTGATCACATGTAAATCAATCGACACTTAATTAATCAATAAAAATCTATTGATTGATTACTTGCAATCATTTAATGGGCAGTGGTAGACATGGATGGTAAAAAAACTAATTGATTGGTTACTTGTGATTGTTTGACGGGCCATAATGCACCTGAGAGGCATGAATGGTTGAGAGCACACCACTGATAACTAATGCCATAAAAGAGTGAAGATTCATCGCACAACATCCATGATGCTTAAGAATAAACAACCTCTTTTTAAGTAAATTTTTCCCCAAATTTTACTCCAATAGTAGTTGGTCCCACCATAAGTAGAAGCTATGAGGTCATTTTTCATACAGGGCCATCTAAGAGGTTTTTTCCCGTAAGATCCTGTAAATTAAAAATAATTTCATCCTAGTCTAAATGATATTCATTTCACATCCAACATTCTAGAGAGGGGGAGAGGGATTCCATGTTCCCTTGCAACGGTGATGATAAGGGAGATGGTTGAATGAGGAGAACGGGTAAAAGATTGATTGATGTGGGAAGTGGAATCCAAAGCCACTATCACGATGGAGGGAGCTAGATGCCACCGGTTAGGTGGCGCCTGTGTAACAAAAGCATGCCCGTTATAGATGTAATTCGTTTTACCCAAGGGGCGGCGCTACATTGATCACAGTAGGGTCAATTGATCTTATAGAAAGCTTTCGACCTCACTCAATGCCTAAGTTAATGTGCCATCTGTCTACCAAAACAAAACAAGAATTAATAGGCCATTGCAGAGGAAAGATCAAGATATTGTGAATGCCATGAAACTAGATAAAGTGTCTAAGCTACGATTGCAGAAAATGAGAGATGATGAATGGGCATCTCTATTATCTAAAGTGTCTTCATTTTTCAACAGACAGGCTGTTTTATCCCCAACATGGATGATATATTTGTAGTTTTTGGGAGGCCACGACGCAAAGCCCCACAAATTACAAATTTACACCACTATTGTGTTGAATTATTCTATACAATCATCGATATGCAACTTCAAGAGATCAGCTACTATTTCACATAGGTTAATACTGAGTTGCTTATTTGTGTGGCTTGCTTGAATCCCACGAATTCGTTTTCTTCTTTTGACAAAGAAAGGTTGGTCCGTCTTGCTCAATTTTATGCTTTTGATTTTTCTGCAATAGACCTCGTGGCACTTGACTATCAATTTCAAATCTACATTGCTAATATGCACTATAACAACGGGTTTTTAGAATTTAAAGGAATTGGTGACATTGCTAGAAAATTAGTGGAGACAAAGAAGGAAATCGTATACCCATTGGTTTATTTGCTTCTAAAATTGGCGTTGATTTTACCAATAGCGATTGCTACGGTAGAAGGAGCTTTTTCAGCGATAAAGTATGTAAATAACAAGTTGCGTAACCGAATGGGAGATCAATGGATGAATGACTATTTGGTCACATATATTGAAAATAATGTGTTTTCTAGTATTAATAATGAAGCTATTATCCAACGATTTCAATACATGAAAACCCGTTGAGGGCAGCTATAAGAGTTCATGTATTTGGATTTTTTTTTTTTGGCAAAACTAATAATGAGAGCACACATAGTATATTACAAGTCTCAACTAGGAAGTGACATAAGAAACTGATTCTTCCTAAAAGAAGAGGAAATCAAATACTTAAGTTTGTTGGCTATTTGTATTTTCATAGAAATATACCTGCTACATTACATAAAATCAGGATGCAGCTGCAATTAAAAGTGCATGAGTCAAACGAAAGAACCTGGTATTTCAGCTCCTCAATGGCGAACTATGAGAGACTCCAATTGTTGAAAATGCAACACTAATTTATGCACAATCAAATGATGCCTGCATGGACATTAAATTACAAAAATCATGATATGGTAACAATAGATGAAAGTAAATATGGAAAATATGTTAATAGGGCCCAGAAACGTTTTTGGAGATGTTCCTTTCGTAATTGTTAATAGAATTACCACATTACATTCCTTCATGTGATGCAGTTAAATTAAAAAAGAAATAAAGGAAATTTTGTTTAGGGTTATATGATTCTAAGACATGTTGTTAGGTTGTATGGCTTAATAAAAGTAATGAATCTGGTAAACTGGGCCCCTGCATTGTCCATGTGCTACTGTGATTAGAAGTAGGTCTATTATAGTAGGTCCATGTTTTACTGTGATTAGAAGTAGGTCTATTATAATAGGTCTACTGTGATTAAGAGGTTGTGTTTGGTGTAACAGGATTTTGGGGCTGATATTATAAATAGAGACTAGAGTCTTTAGGATGTACAACCTCTTCTGATTGCATAGTGATTTCTCTCTTCTTCCCCGTGGAGGTAGGCCAAAAGCCGAACCACGTAAATTTGTGTCTTCTCTTGTGCGTGATTGATTTCTTCTCGTAGGCCCTAGATCACAACAAACTGGTATCAGAGCAATTTTGTGTGATCGAAGGAGATCCGTTGATTCGGATTTCAAAAGGGTTGGACTTCGGGCTGCGGATCGTGCGAAGATCAAAAGATCTATTGGTGGGCCACTTCGATCGTAGCCTAGTTTGTTGTTCGCTGCCGCCCGTTCTCGTCGCTTGAGGACCGGTGCTGTTGCGCTGGAGGACAGTCACCGAGGCTGTCAATCTGTTTGGCACACTATCGTGCTGTGTTACCGCTGCCGGAGAAGAGAAATCTGAAGAAGAGCAACGATTTGGTTTTTTGTTTTCGGCTGGGCCCCCACTTGCCGTGAAAAACCGCCGGAGTTGCCGCCGCCATTATCCCGTTGCCATGGGAGAAGAAGAAGACTGGAAGAGGGGAAGCCCTGGTTTTCTGGGTTACTGTTGCATAAAGGAGAAGAGGGGAAGAAGACGACCTGTTTGGGTCGGTTCCAGAGCGGGTCAGGTCAGGTCAGGTCAGCTCAAGCTTGACCCATTCTAGAAGCCCATCCGCCAGGCCAGACCAAGTTGGGTCAAGTCCAGGTTGACCTGACCCGTGCAGCAGAAGCCAAGTAGCAAAGCCCACAGGAAAAGGCGCTAACGTCAGTGACACGTCAGCAGATCCGTATAGTCGAAGTATGTTTGACTAGATCGGAGGCCAAAGTTTATTTCCGTGATATCTTGACAATCAGGAGTCTGATTGGAGATCCATTTGAACCTAAAGACTCGTTACAAGTAGATCTACGCGGTTGTGTAAGAACATTGGTTGTTCAACAGTCAACAAAGGAGATTGACTGATTGAAACGTAGAAACAAGTTTCTGCGATATCTTAGCCATCCAGAGTCGGATTTCAGATCCGTCTCTTCCAGTGTGCTCGTGGTGACCAAATCTACACAGCTACTGTGAAAGATTCGTGAAATAGTTACGAAGTTTGAAATTGAGAAATTCAATGGAAACAATAACTTTGGTCTTTGGCGTTTGAAGATGCATGCTTTGCTGATTCAGATCGAGTTGCATAAGGCTTTTAAGGGAAAGAATGCTTTGCCTGAAAAATTGTCAGATGAAGAGAATGATGAGTTATTGGAGAAGGCGTACGGTCAGATTCTGTTGTTCCTGAGCAATGGTGTACTGCGAAAGGTTTCTCAAGAGAAAATTGCTGCTGGCATATGGCAGAAGTTAGAAAACTTGTACATCACGAAGTCTCTCATGAATCGCTTGTATCTGAAAAAGCGGTTGTTCACGTTACAAATGCAGGAAGGTACATCTATTTCAACTCACCTTGATTCTTTCACAAAAGCGATTATAGATCTGAAAAATATCAATGTTGAAGTTAATGATGAGGGCCAAGCTGTCATGTTGTTGTGCTCATTACCACCCTCATATGAGTATTTTGTTGATACCATGATGTATGGTAGAGATACTCTATCAAAAGAGGATGTAGAGGAACCCTTGAACTCCAAGGAGTTGAACAAAAAGGATGTGGCTGATAATGATGGTTTCGGTGAGAGATTGGTAGTTCGAGGAAGAATAAAAGACTCCGATAGTAAGGGCAAACATATATCCAACAGGAAAAACACTGAATGTTATTATTGCCATAAAAAATGGCACATTAGAAAAAACTGTCCCAAAAGGCAGAGGAAAGGAAAAGAAATAATAAAAGATTCATCATCTGATGATTCAGTTAGTGTTGCAGATGGAGGATCAGATTATGTTTCCGACAATGCAGGGGCCTGATTTACCAGATTCATTACTTCTATTGAGCCATACAACCTAACAATGCGTCGCGGGTAGAGGCAGTGCAGGTTCTGGTTCTGATTCCAAAACCAGAACGTGAAGAGGAAGAAGAACTGTCACTGCTGCATCTTTCGTTCCGTTCTGTTGTTGTGAAGCCCCGCCATCGCCTGACTTACAGCCGTTGTCCGAGAAAAGGGTTGACACCGGAGGAGACGGTCGGACGTCACCGCTGCCCACGTCGTTGCCGCATAAGTCGGTACCTAAGTGCCCTCAAGGGCAGGTGGACACGGTGAGACGTGTTTTGTGCATGAGGATAAGCTTCAATGTTCGCCAAGGTGGAGATTTGTTAAGTTGTATGGCTCAACAGAAGTATTGAATCCGGTAAACCGGGCCCCTGCATTGTCCATGTTCTACTATAATTAGAAGTAGGTCTATTATAGTAGGTCTACTGTGATTAAGAGGTAGTGTTTGGGTGTAACAGGGTTTTGGGGCTGATATTATAAATAGAGACTAGAGTCTCTAGGATGTACAGCCTCTTCTGATTGCATAGTGATTTCTCCCATCTTCCTCGTGGACGTAGGCCAAAAGCCGAACCATGTAACTCTGTGTCTTCTCTTGTGCGTAATTGATCTCTTCTCGTAGGCCCTAGATCACAACACATGTAGTATATGACTGCAGGGCAAACCTGTGATTGTGAGCACAATTAAGATTGTCAAGTATATTGTTGAAGATCTTATTAGGGATACGTTTAGTTGTAAAGGTCATTCATGGTATATGATGATATATAGGAATTTGATTTAATGGTTGGATTTAACAACATAAACATAAGCTGATGGAATTGATAATCAAGTTTTGCAGGTACAATTCACTGCCTGTCAAAGAAGTAAGTTGATTAGCTGGTATGGGCTCAATTAGTTTGCATTTGTTTTTTATTTATCTAATTTTTAGTTAAATTGAAATCACGAATTTGATTTTCACCTGTAATAATATGGTTTGATTCATTTCACACTGTTCATACATTCTACTCAGTTAATTTAAAGGTACTTCTTCATTAGTGTGTCCTCTACTAGTACATATTAAATATTAATTAATGGATCTCTGTAAAACTTCTGTTTTCTCTAAATTTAGAAGGGGGACATATCCATGTACCTACACACAAATCAGTTTACATTTTATGGTGTGGATGTTACATTATGTGTACATTAAGCATGCACAGTTCAAAACATTTAAAAACTGATCATGTCTGGTATTTATGAGAAAGAATTAGATAAATTCAAACTAGAAGAAGAACAACAACAAAAACTATCATGGAAGAGAGAGGATAGAGAAATCAGATCTTCGTTTGACAGATTACCAAGAGCAAAGATGAAACAAGAGAGCGACTTTGGTTCTTTTAAAATCATACATTCTACTGATTGTTAGTTCGTCCTCTACTAATACTGATGCAATGGGTTGGAAGGAAGCAAGGGAGCAATTGCTTGGAAATATCATGGCTTGACCGGACCAACATGGGAAAGCAAACGACTTTTGTTCCTCTTTCAAAAGTTCTTTCTGTACAAATTCCCCCACCTCCTTCCACGAAACTTCGCAAGAGGAATTCAGCTATCACTTTCTCCTCTCATTCTATCCCCATTACCTTTAATGGAGGAAATTAAAATATACATTTTTTAAAGCAAAATGAAGAAAAGCAATGCATAGTGAAATGATTAATGACTTGATTTGAAACTTCAGAGAAAGTAGAGCAGAGGAAACCATGACTGCTTATGCGCTTGGCCATCTTGTCTAATTTAATTAATCTTATAACGTTCATTTATTATACATGCATGGTATATGAAAGTAGATTTTTTTAGTTATTCTATTGCAGAATGGAGCGTCAAAATCGGCCTCCTCTACAACTGCATCATAGCATATGTTACATAGCAGAGACAGTTCTATCATCGCCGCCACTGATACCATAAAGAAAATGGTCAGTTTCATCTAAAATATGATTTGATGTTTTTCTTTAGATGATTGATTTATTTTTATTAAAAAGTTTCCTTTTCTAGTGGAGCCAGATCGTTTCACAATTATAAAGAAAGCTGATTTTTTCTCAGAAAATGGGCATTCATCTACCTTCTATACCGGTCAAAGAGACATCTTAATGCACTTCCTGTGGGTCATAGTGACCCACATCACTTTGCTCATAGATCTCAGCAAAGGTTTAATAGTATTTATCAAATTATTGATCGAGGACTGTAATTTAGGACTCTATCTAAATTCGGCACTTGAAGGGGACAGAATCTAGCTAACACATGGGAGCAATAGATGCTCCCACTAATCTTTCAAACACCTTAAATTGTTCTTTCAAAGCAACCATGCAACTCTTTGCATCTTTATACGATGTGAGACTTGCCTTAAACTGCTTGGAAGGCAACTGTATTCTTTATCAACGGCAGGCATAGATCGTTAGATCTTTCCCTCATCTCAAATTCTACATGTTCAGCAGTAGTGGAAGCATCAGTAGGATTAGGAGATTTAGGCAGCTTCTTCATAGCAACGTATATATTTAAAACCAGGAGTCTTTCCTATCGGAAAAGTTGGAACCAGCAAGAGTAGGGATTTGAGAGGACAAAGATAGATTATTGACAACTAAAATAAATACATACTCACAAATAATCATAAATGCCTTGAATTTAAATCACACAACTGTAAATTTAGCCTAATTTATACATGTATGGGAAGAAAAATTAAACTAGACTTATTTAGTAACCATGTATCATCACCCAACTCATTTGGGTCAATGGGCAACATACACCTAGTTACTTTGGATGAACTGATAATCACTATAAGGCTATCCTAATACATACATGATAAAAAGATGGGTGACACTTGCGGGCAAGATAACCACATTCTAATTAGGAAGTACACGTAAAGATACCTTATCCCGGTCCCCCAAGTGATTGAAAAACAATCGTACATGTGGGCAGATCCTTGATCTTCTAAATGGATACCACAACTCTGATGTTATTATTCATTCTACAATTAACTGTAGCAATGTCTTTAATTCGATTCAAAAATCTATTATTATATATTATAGACATAGGATTCTATTTCGCAATTGGAGTCCGATTTCACAATTGATTGTGAAATTGTCGCTCAATTTTGATTTCAATTTTGAGTAGCAATATATCCAAATCTAGCTGGACTCTTGATGGATAGAGATATTCTCACATAATGATTCCTTTTTATATTTTGTTGAAAATCGAATAATGCTACTTGCCACCCTCTACAAATTCAGCATTTTCTCCTCATCCAGACGCTCCCTTGTTCCGTAAAGTACAGAAAGAGAGCTCTTTCTACCTAGACTCCCGAGCAACCAACGAAGTGGGAATTTTTTAAAGCAAAACAAGAAAAGCAATGGGCATTGAATAAGACCTGCTTAAAAATTTCACAGAATGGCAACAATAGAAAGTTGACCGCTTATGGCCATTTGTTTGGCCCAATTGAAATCCTAGGATTTCTAAGGGCTCATTGAAAAAATTCTAATCTAATAAGAACTCTAGTTTTTAAGTTAGGATTTACACTTGAGTAGATAGTGTACTATTGATCCTATCATTGTTTGGCAGGCCACCTTCATAAATTTACCTTCACCAACTTACACGTTCTCAGCTATTGCCAGTTTGGCAACCCTACTAATAGAGTCAAGTGAAGTAAAGTTGATTTTGAAGAAAGAGTAAAATATACGTGGGTTATGAATTATGATGGTATTTTATTTTTAGTTGTTTGTTATGGAAACTTTTTGACTTTTTGTATGAAAAAGTGGAGTTTTTTGTATTTTAGTAGATAAAGGTGGTTGCTTTTTGACTTTTTTCTTTTAAGAAGATAGAGGAAGTTTTGAATTAAAGTGCTTTTAATATGACATTTTGTCTGAAAAATGGAGGCTTTACTCAACTTTTACTATGCCTGTAAAGTGCCAAACTTAGGGCTTGATTAGTTATGAGCATTTCTGACAAGGAATAGGGCTTGTTTGGAATTTTTGACATAATGTGACATCTTCTCTCCAGAGCATTTCAAATACTCTCTTTTTGATGAAATAATTCAAAATTCCAAATCTCATGAAAATGCACTTTTAGCTTATGAATTCTCAGAATTCCAGCATTCCAAATGCTAGATGAGGTTGAGCATTTGGAAATCTACTTTAAGAAGCAGCATTTGAAATTTTCAGAATTCTCGCAGACAAAAATTCTCACAATTCTTCCAAACAAACAGGCTCTAGAGGCATTTTGGACAAGGAATTTAACTTGCTGAGAATTTATGATAGGATGTGACATCATGGCCCGTGGACATTTTTAAATACTCTATTTTATGCAAGAATTCAAAATTCCAGACCACATGAAAAGGTACGTTTTAGCCTTTTAAATTCTCACAATTTCAGTATTTCAAATGCAATTGGGGGTTGCGCATTTGTAATTCTACTTTAGAAGATGCATTTAGAATTCTTAGAATTCTAGGAGAGAAACTCTATTGGTCCAAGCAACATGACCATCCCAGCAATTACCGTGACAGACGCTGACAAAATGGCCAATAATTGAGTCTGGATGCCCTGTTTCGTCGAAACATGGGAGTGCTGTTCTACCCAATCCCATTGTGACACGTTTCATACATGTCACATCAGCTATGTCCCCCCCTCACATGCTTCTCTGAAATGC
>QPKB01000008.1:18109355-18170077 GCA_003546025.1 Camphora micrantha | reverse complement strand
AATACTCTCTTTTTGATGAAATAATTCAAAATTCCAAATCTCATGAAAATGCACTTTTAGCTTATGAATTCTCAGAATTCCAGCATTCCAAATGCTAGATGAGTTTGAGCATTTGGAATTCTACTTTGGGTGGCGGCATTTAGAATTTTCAGAATTCTCCCAGATAAAAATTCTTACAATTCTTCCAAACAAACAAGCTCTAGAGGCATTTCGGACAAGGAATTTAACTTGTTGAGAAATTATGATAGGATGTGACATCATGGCCTGTGGACATTCCAAATACTATATTTTATGCAAGAATTCAAAATTGCAGACCACATGAAAAGGTACTTTTTAGCCTCATAAATTCTCACAATTTCAGCATTTTCAAATGCGATTGGGGGTTGCGCATTTGTAATTCTATTTTAGAAGATGCATTTAGAATTCTCAGAATTCTTGGAGACAAACTCTATTGGTCCAAGCAACATGACCATCCCAGCGATTACCGCAACAGACGCTAACAAATGGCCAATAATTGAGTCCGGATCCCCTATTTCGTCGAAACATGGGAGTGTTGTTCTACCCAATCCCATTGTGACATGTTTCATACATGTCACATCAGCTATGTCCCCCCCTCACATGCTTCTCTGAAATGCATAAAAGAAAAGGAGAAGGGGTCTTTCACAAATACAACAAATTGTTTGAAACAACAAACCCGGCTACGTGGAAAAGACTCTCTCCTCACAGTTCGTCTTCTCCAAGAGACAGGTCACAGGAGCGCATCTTTTCATCTCTCTCTCTCCCCTCTCTCTATTCTCAAGTTGATCCCTAATCTTTGATTTCTTTTACTAATCTTTGTGGGGTTTCTTATTTTCAAACTGATTTCTATCACTACATTACACGCTTTCTAGCTCTGAGCCCGTTTGGTAATTTTACTTGTAAAATCAAGTTAAATGAAGTGAAGTAAAGAGAGGGAATGAAATACAAATGGATTATGATGGTATTTTGTTTTTAGCTGTTTGGTATGAAATGCTTTTTACTTTTTGTATAGGAAAGTGGCTTTTTTTTTTTTTTTTTTTTTTTGTATTTTAGTGGATAAGGGTGATTGCTTTTTTACTTTTTGAAAAAAGATAGAGGGAGTTTTAAACTAAAGTGCTTTTGATGTGACATCTTGTATGAAAAATGGAGGCTTTACTTGACTTTTATTATGTTAGTAAAGTATCAAATGAGGAAATGACAGTGCAGACGAATTTAGGATCTATAATGAGTTGATGTGAGAGACCGGGAGGGAGATTTGATGGTATTCCTTGTTTGTACTGTTGAAAGGCACAATCTTTTATTGTGGAAACAGCTCAAATCATTGGATTTTGATCTTCATAAATATGTTTATTTGTCCTCTTTGAGCGTTTTCCTTTTGTTTTTTTTCAAATAACGTTCATTGCTTGAATGGAGCCCACAGGAATTTTTCATGGCCGGTGGCGGTCCGGTCAGAGAAGATTTGAAATCAACAATCCAACAGATCCAACAATTAATAATCATGACATGAAGCTGGATACTCAAACATCAGCCCATTTGCATGTGCAAGTCTCCTAACAAGAGATTTTGCCCATTTGCATATGGAAAGTTGGAGAGGTTTTTCATTCTTCTGCCGGTTTACTGCATATAACAAGACCAGCTTAAAGGCAAACTGTAGACGATCTTTCGTATAACTTATTTGGGCATCAGTGAAATGAGTGTAATCTGATTGAGAAGAATTTCCATTTTGTATTCCATGATGAAGAGGGAGTCTTGGAAGCAATTCAAAATCAGTCACCACATTATCAACTCTTTTACAAATCTTCTACTTGAACTGCAATGTATTAAAATAGGCCCAATGTGAGGCTTAAGAAATGTATTAAATGGTTTAGAGTAAAAATGGATCACTAAACTCGTGCATATTCCAAATGGATATTGAAGAATTGAGAGCTCTCTTCGCTTCTCCTCTATTGGGTCGTACAAGAAGATCAAGTTCTACATGAACAGGAATGTTAATGGAGCCCCCACATGCTTTGTTATCGGAAAAAAAAAAAAAAAATGAAGAAAGTGTTTTGTGCTTCTAGTCATGGTTTGTGGGCCGGTGCTAATCAGTGGACTCGTTCTAAACTTGACCATATAAGCAAAGATCCTGGCTTTAGTCTAACCCAGTTTTAGCCCAACAATACTTCACAAAATTTAGACCCAACCAGTTAATTGTCCGAATTGGGCCTGACGTGTACTTCTCACGCTGCTGGTAAAAGTCTTTCTTTCGAAACAATTTGTTGTATTTGTAAAAGACCCATTCCCCTTTTTTTTTTATCCAGTTCAGAGAGGGACATAGCTGATGTTGCCTTTGTGAAACGTGTCACAGTGGAAATGGGAGAATAGCACTTCTTTGTTTCAACGAAACAAGAAATCTGGACTCCCAATAATTAGAGGACCAACGCTAACAAATGTTTGGACGCCGACTCTGAGAACCTTAGTCTAATTTAATTGATTGATAGGATATAGGATTTTAATTCAAAAAATACATATGTTACCATTTATCTGGTTACTTTCTTGGGACATTTGGCGGCAGGTCCCTCAATAGTACATTTCTGAGCCTGTGGTCAAAGTCATTTTGTCATAAAGGCAGCGGTCCCATTTTAATATAAAATGAGTCAAAAAGACAAAAATGCCCTCTCTTTATGTACTCTGTAAGACACAAAACACGTATCGCTTTAAAATATTTCGTCATACACTCCGAAATCTAAGCAAAATAAAGATTTTGAAAGCGAAGATGAAGAAATTACAGAAAGAAGCAAAATCAACTCATCGGTGACCTCGATCAACCGAATTATCTTGACTTAAATTTAATTGACTTTGACATAAGTTTATCTAAGTTTTGGTTTGAATTTATCTGAGCTTGAAATGAAATTATTTTATTTTGACATGGATTTTTCTGAGTTTGATTTCAATTTAACTACATTTGCTATCAATTAAACAAGGTTTCAAACGAATTTATGTGACTTTCAAAACATTTTTTAGAGTTTTTACTGAGTTTATCTGAGTTTCTTATGAAATAATGAGTTCGGTATAAAATTAACTGGATTTCACATGATTTTATTTGACTTTAAAATGTATTCAACATTGAACTTGGTTTTAAATGAGTTTTTTTAGTTTGCTGTGAATTTAGTGTTATCTAACTTTGGCATAATGTTATCTGACTTTGGCATGATTTTATCTGTGTTTGGTATAAATTTTTCTAAGTTTGATATGAATTTATTTGTGTTTGATATGAATTTATCTGATTTTGCTGTGAATTTATCTAACTTTGATGGGAACTTATCTAACTTTGGTATGAGTTTACATGAATTTATCTGAGTTTGCTGTGAATTTATTTAACTTTGATGGGAACTTATCTAACTTCGGCATGAGTTTATATGAATTTATTTGTGTTTGAAATCATAGCCAGTTTGAAAACAAGTGTTTTGTATGTGTTATCTGACTTTGGCATAATATTATCTGACTTTGGCATGATTTTATCTGTGTTTGGTATGAATTTTTCTAAGTTTGATATGAATTTATCTGAGTTTGTTGTGAATTTATCTAACTTTGATGGGAACTTATCTAACTTTGGCATGAGTTTATATGAATTTATCTATATTTGAAATCATAGCCAGTTTGAAAATAAGTGTTTTGTATGTGTTATCTGACTTTGGCATAATGTTATCTGACTTTGGCATGATTTTATCTGTGTTTGGTATGAATTTTTCTAAATTTGATATGAATTTATTTGTGTTTGCTTTGAATTTATCTGAGTTTGCTGTGAATTTATCTAACTTAGATAGGAACTTATCCAACTTCGGCATGAGTTTATATGAATTTATTTAAGTTTGCTATGAATTTATCTAACTTTGATGGGAACTTATCTAACTTTGGCATGAGTTTATATGAATTTATCTATGTTTGAAAGCATAGCCAGTTTGAAAACAAGTGTTTTTTATGTGTTATCTAACTTTGGCATGATTTTATCTGTGTTTGAATGAATTTTTCTAAGTTTGATATGAATTTATTTGTGTTTGCATTGAATTTATCTGATTTTGATACGAATTAAGTGAATTTATCTAAGTTTGTTGTGAGTTTATCTAACTTTGATGCGAACTTATTTAATTTTGGCATGAGTTTATATAATTTATCTGTGTTTGAAATCGTAGCCAGTTTGAAAACAAATGTTTTGTATGGAAATACAGTGAGTTGGAGTTAAAACTCAAATTTAAATTGTAAGACACCCATTTAAATGATTAGAAGGGCAAATCAGTCATAAAAAATTTAATGTCACATGCTTAAGGACCACCGCCCATTTAAATGGTTAAAAGGGCAAATGAGTCATAAAAAATCTGATGTCACATGCTAAGGGACCACCGCCTAAATTAATCTCATGCGCAAGGGACTCTAGGCCTTAAACATTATTGCTGTATACTGGAGACTTTATGACACGGTACTAAGGGATCTCTCCCTAATTTACCCTACTTTCTTTGTATTGCAATTCCAAAATTTTAGTGATGGCCCATTTGACCAAAAATTTATATGATTGTTTCTTGCAAACGAACGAGACATTTACAAATTAAAGAAATAGAATGATCAGATTAATTGGTATGAGCATTTTAACAAATCTTTCTTCTAGCTTTATACTCTAGGACTTGACATCTAACACACTGCACATGCCCATGACCCGCTGACAACCATCATGGTCAGCAAATGAACTTAATTTGTTAAAATAATCTTTATTATTTCATTTTAATTCAAGGTGTTAGAATAGTGGTCCACCTTTAGTTAGAGCATTGGTCAAGGATCAGATTGATTGGAAGACTAGGAAAATATTTCTATTTTTCCTTGCAAAAGCTTTCGCGCTAAAGTGCAAATTAATGATGCAGAGTGACTTTGGGTCTTTGTAAACCTAATATGATCGAATTCTGGTCAATGCTACAATATGTATATTTTAAGCACACAAAAATAACTAATAGTTGGCGTCTTTTTATAAAGACTTGAATGGACAAAAAATGGAAGAATATTTGAGAGAGAGTAGTAGAGAAATCGGACCTTTTGCTTTGGTAGATTCCAATGAGCAAAGATGTGATTTATCAGCTTCGAGAGTGAAGAAGGCTTGATCTGCAGATATGCTTAAATAAGACTAGAGAAGAAAGACTATATCATGTAAACAAAATGGAATGGAGTTGGAAGCAGAGGTAAATAAATCCAGGCCAACCAATTTTTCTCTTAGCCAAAGGCCTAAATATTCAGATGATTCAGCCATGTATATATATTCTATAAAAAAAAAAAAAAAAAAAAACTAGATTTATGAAAAGAAGATAAAATATGATCCATTAAATATTTAATTTATCTACTGTGGGAGCCCCTCATCCAAGTTCACCTCAGACCCGGGACATAGGACGGGTTGGGGGGATTCCAAAGATATCCACTAACGCAGCCCTAATCGGATCCACCACCAATGAGTTTTCACCATCCAAAAATGAGTGTATATTGGATCCACCCGTCTGAAATATGTCCAAATCATTCAGATGGGAAGGTGCTCAGGCTCAGCTGAGGGATGCCCTCTCTGTTATGATCGAAATGTTCCGTAAGAAAGGTGGGAAGGACAGACTAATTTATTTATATAATATGTTTATGTTTATACCAAATAAAAATTAGATTTTAAATAAAGAGATAGCTAGAAGAGAGATGAGCTTTTGAGAAGTTCTTACAGAGAGAGAGAAAGCCTTGGGCCTAGATGATTTGATCTTGATCTTTTCAAAACTAGAAAAAACCAACTACTTGAACTTAGCGCGAGAGAGAGGGCACAGGAGAGAGCTTAGCGAGACAGTGCATACAAAAACTGACAGCGAGTGATGAAAATGAGAGGGTAGGCAACGTTTATTTCCAATCCAAGTGTGCTGGGCTGGGCCATAGAACCTTGCCAGGACACACAATTTTCAACTCTCAGGAAGCAACATAGAAATTGCGCGGAAACCCCTTACTGTTGTAAAAGTAGACGCTCTGTAGAAGCAGCTGAGCACTTGGTTGGAAGCAGCGAGGAGATGATGAAAAGCAAAGAAGACCAACTCAAGGAAGAAAGAGAATCATCAATAGGCCCGGTGCTGCCCCGTACCTTCCTCCACATCCACACGCTACCGTTTTCGAAAGCAGAGGAAAGAGACACAGACTTTTATGTCTCAGCTCTCTCCTCATAGTGAATTGCTTTATCTGAAGTAGGTCCCCATGGCAGGTGGGCACATGTTTCCTACAAAAGACACAAAATACGAAGAGCTTTTGTAAATGACAGATTAAACCCCATATCCATCAGTGAACTTAAGAGAACCAATCACAAAATCATATTATAGGATTTCTGTAAATGGGAGATTAAGCCATGTATTCATTGGGAGACCTAAGATTATCATTTGAGGGTTATGGACACTAAATGGCAATTTGATTTTGGGGAGAAACAGAGGTCTTTTCATGTGGATTGTGAGGGTTGATTCATGATTTTATTGGATAATTTAAAGTGGACTCATAGTTTTCACGGAGATTTCTTATTTTCTTACCTGCCTCTAATTCTCACTTTCTCTTAAACAAATCTTGTTGGAAAAAAGTGACTCCCTGTTGGACCCTATCTATTGAAATATAATTCATTCAAATACACATTTAAGATAAGTTAGTCCCCTAAAATTAAATTTATATAAAACTAGTCAAAGGAGGCCCGTGCCGGAAAAAAAATATGAAGTCTGAAAAATGAATAGATTTAATTATTACTTCATAATATAGAATATGTCAAGAAAAATTAAAATATTCTTGTTTGACTGTAAGTTGATTAAATAAATTAATTTAACCCATCTAAGATTTTTATCTATGAAATAAATGGAAGATGAAAATGTAAAAATCTTGTATATGATTTAGAAAGACATGATTTGTAACGGAGACATCCTTGAATTTCATTGCATTCTTAAACTACATCATAGTATAGTTTTCATCAGATTCTTAAAATTTAAATAAACATAAAATAACTTAAATTTTCTAACATAAAATAACTTAAATTTTCTATGTTTAGATTTTCACATTAATGCCAATGCTTTGCAAGAAAAGCTATGGCAAAAGTACCTTAAACTTCAATCCTCATGGCAAAGATCTTGTCTAAGCACAGCTACACCCGTAAAATCCCTCTAAATTATTTTAAGAACTGCTTGAAAATTTAACGGAATCGCCACAAGAGAAAGTTGGCCGCTTATGGCTTATTATTTGTTTGGTCCAATTGAAATCCTACGATTTTTAAGTGCCCATTTAAAATTCTAATCCATCGAGACCTTACTAACCGGAACCTCCCCTCCCGTTCCTCGATCCCACTCCGAAAATGCGGATACATTTTCGGAGCGGATCCGTCCTCGGAGCGCAGTTCAAAGATGCTCGAAGCGCGGATCAATCAAATATGAAGTGAACCGTGCAGAGTTTTTATAGTTTATGTATATTTTATTTTTCTATAAACATGATATTTATTTTTTAAATGAAAAAAGTTCTTCCAACTTATTAATTATTGCCTATTTTATGTGATCAAATTACAAAGATAATTTTTTTTCTCCATTTTAAATACTTGAATATATAGATAAGATATATTTGTGCCTATTAGTTAATTATTTATAAACCGATAAGCACTATATTGTATAGGCGCTCCTGTTATAATGATTTTAAAATTTATTATTTCGGCGCTTCCGCGCTCTAGACGCTTAGATCAAGACCACTAAATTTTACGTTAAAATTTACACTGTAGTAAACAGTGCACTATTGATCATGTCATTAATCGGCTACTTTCAATAAAGTATCTTACAATGGTATGTTTTCAAGAATTTAGACAGTGTGAACCCGCCTAGGAAATTCTTAGGCATCAGTAGATTAATGCAATTTCAGACAACTGTATGACATGACAGGGGTAGTGACAGGATGGGTCACCTGACAATTATGAAGATGGTAGTACTGGCACGCGAATCCGGAAACTTAGGCTGTGACTTAAATTAGAGAAATTTTAATACGAAGGATTTGCCGATAGAAACCTTGAATCCATTCGAAGGTTTGTTTGTTTTTTAGAATTTCTGGAAATCATGTATAAGAGCCAGAGGTTGTCTGAAAATTTTAAATGTTAGAATTTTGAAATGCTACTCAATTTTGTCCTTTTAAAATTTTTCATTTTGCTCCTATATGAATTCTAAATTGAGAACACTTGTTTGATTGCTGCATAAATTCTTTACTGAAGTTATACATTTTATGCATTGTACCATTAGGAGATGCTATATGTGGGGGAAAGTTGAGGTCCATTAGGAGATGCTATCTGCTTTTCTTTTGGTTTCCTGTTGTTCTTGATCTTCTTCCCTTCGGAAACTGAAGTCTGGACAATCTGAGAAGAAAGGCTGGAGGTACATTTTGGTGTTGGCACTGTCCCATTCCAATGAGTCCCACCATCTCCTGCTTCCTTCTATCTGTTTGAGAGAGGATAGTAGACTGTTTATAGAGAAAGGAAGCATCTTCAGCATTGGGCAATAAAGAACCACGATTTGTTCAAGGGAACTGCAAATTAATGTTCTCTTACAAATACTCTTCAAGTTCGGTAGATGAGATAATGTTATTCTCTTCAACCTTGGTAGTGTGATGGGTATGTTATTGTTTGCTTCACCCATGTCTCCCATATCCACTACCATCTCCTTCATCTCTCTGCAGTCTGCAACAATTATCTCTTCAAGGTTTTGGAGGGTCTGGAACCACCCAATCAATAATACATACTTCAACTTTGGACACTTTCTGATTTCTATGCGCTTGAGGTTTGCCAGTTTGTCACCCTGAGTCGGCTCCTCCATGTATATAGTACTCAAATTGTGCAAGCGGGTGATCGACAACTCAGTTAAGTTGCTCTCAGGAAAAGCAACAGAGTTCAGACAGTCACTATCAGAGACGTTTACCTGGCATTCCCGACTATAGAAATTATATTTTATTTCTACTAGATCATTGAATGCATTGCCAACTGTAAGAAGGAAGCAATTTAAACCTCGCCAATGCCCAGATCTTACATAGGACGAGAAAGCACTCGAGTCCACGAAGTCGACAAGAAGTTTTTTTAAATGCATCAACCTCACAATGTCTTCCACACCTGCTCCCCTTCCTTTTCTATCTTCATTTGATGACCACTTCCATTTACTACCCACCATCAACAGTTCTTCTAAATGGGAGAAACTAGATATTGCGGCAACAGGAACCATTTCTAATTTTGCTGTGACAGGGAGGCCAAGGCACCTAAGATTGGTTAAACCGTCCATTCCATCTGGCAAATATTTGATTGAGGTTCCAGAGAGGCCCAACACCCTAAGTTCTCTGAGCTGTACCAGTGAAGGAACCTCTCTCAAATTCACACAATACCTTAAAAGCAGAGCATGAAGGTTTACTAAGTTGGACAATGATTGCGGTAAACACATGAAGCAAGCATGCGACAAATCCAAAACCCTAAGGTTTTGCATGTGTTCAAAGAATAAATGATCGATGTTGCCCAATCTGGAACCTTCCAATAACAAGGTAGAGAGCTTGGGACATTTGGATTGACATGAAAGCATTTCAACGTTGCTATGCATCAAAGATACTCTAATTACATCATCCATCAAACTCTCATCCCTTGGAAACTTACCTACATTGGAACGGACCTTGACCACAAATTGACGACTCTTCCTTGTGATGGCAATAGCTAAATCTCTGAGTAAATCATGCATCTTTACAAAACTTCCATGGACATTCTCGCAATTCTCCAGCATACACGCATCTTTTAAATCGTTTATTATTGTATAGCATTTATCAAACCCCTTCTCTCGATCCTCGATTTCATCAAAAAATCCATCTGCCATCCACTTCTCAATCAAAGAATCATATGATATTTGATCATCTTCAGGATATAAGGCACAATACAAGAAACAGTCTCGGTGTATTTGAGTTTTCAAATGATCAAAACTGAATCTCAAGCAAGAGAAGACATCATCTTCTAGGCCTTCAAGATTAGGCCTCGAGTTTTTCAAGTCTTCCAATGCATTCCTCCATATTACAGTATCATCCACACCCCTCATAGCTGCTCCCACCGTAATGATTCCAAGAGGCAAACCATCACACTCTTCGACAACAGCCTTTGCAATTGGTTCTATTTCTGGTGAAAGCACAAAATCAGTACCAAGCTTTTCCTTGAACAAGGTCCATGATTCATCCTCAGCAAGACCATCCACTTCAATTATCCTTTCACTGCCCATCCCTCGACACAATTTTTTAGATCAAGTAGTCCACACTATCTTGCATTTGTTCTCTTGATTTGGTTCTGGAACCCCAACTTTTGTCAAAGGAAATGTACTCCACATGTCATCTAAAATGAGCAAGAACTTTCCTCTTCTGTTGAATGACAAACTCAATGACAAACTCACAATCACAAAAAGAGTTTGAATATACTCTTCAGAATGTATTAATTTTGTGTCTTTCTATGGAGATCATCCATCAATATATAGGTATTTACATGCCTTTAATCAAGGCTCTAAGAAAGGAAAACAATCTAATTATATCCATCACTAATCTAAGTTAAGAAACCAACTAATTACAACAATTGCTAATCACAAAAGGAAGGTTACAGCTGTTTCCACGTGAGATATAGCATTGGATTGACTACTAATGGGCTTTGGGCCTTGGGCCTTGGTTAACAACCCCCACCCCCCCCCCCTCAAATTGATGTGAGAGAATCAACAAGCATCAATTTGCTAACCAAGAACTAATGGCGTGGTCGTGGAAGACCTTTGGTGAGAATATCAGCAATTTGAAGGTCAGTGGAGACATGTGGAAGGCTGATGACATCACGTTTGAACTCATCACGGATGAAGTGACAATCAACCTCGATGTGTTTAGTGCGTTCATGAAAAATCGGATTTTCAGTAATCCAAATTGCACTTGTATTATCCGCATAGAGGGGGGTAGCTCCTTCTGCTGGAAAACCAATATCAGAGAGCAGACCACGGAGCCAAAGAATTTCGGAGCACGCAGCAGACATAGCCCGGTACTCAGCCTCGGTAGAAGATTTGGAAACTTTGTCATGTTTCTTGCATTTCCAGGAAATCAGACTATCACCCAAAAACATGCACCATCCAGTCGTCGATCTGCGAGTATCCGAACAACCAGCCCAATCAGCATCTGAATAAGCTTTGAGAGATAGAGGATTGTTAGATGGAAAGAACAGCGCAATAGTCAGTGTGCGAATAAGGCACCGAATGATGCGGCGAACAGCAGCCAGATGAAGGTGACGAGGAGCAGTCATGAACTGACTCATCAGGTTGACTGCATAAGAGATATCAGGACGAGTGATCGTGAGGTAGATCAAGCTGCCAACTAATTGGCGATAGGCAGTAGGATCGGAAAGAAGATCGCCCTCCTCACGACTGAGTTTGACATTCAGTTCGACCGGCGTATCTACAGGAGCGGAAGAGGTAAGGCCAGCCAAGTCAATAAGATCAACCGTGTATTTGTGTTGATTGAGAACTATACCTTTAGGCGATTGATGAACTTCAAGACCAAGGAAATAGTGTAAGGGGCCGAGATCCTTCATTTGAAATGTCTGATGAAGAGAAGCTTGGATTGCCTGAATCATTTGTGCATTGGGACCAGTAATGACAATGTCATCCACGTAAACTAGTAGCACAGTAATCCCAGATGGAGCATGATGTAAGAACATGGAAGGATCATACTGGCTAGGATGAAAATCCAAATGGAGAAGGGCATCTTGAAATTTCTCAAACCATGCGCGAGGAGCTTGCTTCAGACCATAGAGAGAGCGACGGAGCTTAGCAACCATACCCTTTCCAGAGGAGGCCCCCGGAGGCAGACGCATATAAACATCTTCTTTGAGATCACCATGAAGAAGCGCATTTTTGACATCCATTTGATAGAGAGGTCAGGACTGAGAGGCAGCAACAGCAAGGATGATGCGTACGGTGGTCATCTTGGCGATAGGAGCAAAGGTTTCATCATAATCAATGCCATATTCCTGCCGATTTCCGAGAGCAACAAGGCGCGCCTTATACCGATCTAGAGTGCCATCTGATTTTAACTTGAGAGAAAAGATCCACTTGCAGCCAATAGGTTTGACACCCACAGGAGAGGGGACAATATCCCACGTATGATTTTTCTCTAAAGCAGCCAATTCATCTTGCATAGCCTTGTTCCAACAGGTATCCTGCACAGCCTGAGAATAGGATTGGGGAATGGAAGAAGAAGACAAAGTGGCCATTAAGGAAGTATGAGAGAACCCATAGCGGTCAGGTGGTACCGAAATGCGAGTGGAGCGACGCAATGAAGGAGGGCCAGATGGACCAAGTGCCTGAGGTGGACCGAATGCCGAAGGAAGATCAGGAGGGGGTTCCCTGGGAGGCGCTTCTCTGTTCCGTCAGTGATACACAAAGTTAGGATTAAAACGAACAACTGAGGTGCTGTCAAAAAAACCAGGTAAAGACACCAAAGAGGAGTCAGGAGGATCAATGTGTTTTTGAAAAAAATACTGTTGTTCAAAGAAAACAACATTCCTAGAGGTACGTAAACGACGAATGTGAGGATCATAACAAAGAAACCCCTTCTAGAAGGGTGCATAACCTAAAAACACACACTGAGCTGATTGTGCCGTTAGCTTTGTCCTCTCAGAAGGAGGCAAGTGCACGAAACAAATGGAGCCAAAAACATGAAGATCATCATAGGATGGAGAGGTCTTGTACAATCGGTAATATGGGCTTTGATTTTCAATGGAGGTTGATGGCATACGATTGATAAGATGAGCTGCCGTAGCCAGAGCCTTAACCCAAAAACGGGTAGAAACCGATGATTCAAGAAGAAGGGAACGAGTGACATCAAGGAGATGTCTATTTTTCCTTTCAGCGATTCCATTCTGCTGGGGAGTACAAGGACAAGATCTTTAAAAAATAATACCTTTGCTTTACATATTCTCCGCCTGAATCAGATCGCAAGATTTTAATGCAGGCGGAAAATTGATTCTCAACATAAGCTAAAAAAATTTTAAAAACATTAAAAACATCAGATTTTGAATGCAGAAAGTAGACCCATGTGAACCGACTGAAATCATCAATAAAAGTCACAAAATATTTGTAGTGAGCGTGTGAAAGAGCTGGAGCAATTCCCCATACATCACTATGAACTAAATCAAAACACTGAGAGGTGTGTGAAGTGGAATGAGGAAACGGAAGAGTTTTGCTCTTTCCCATTTTACAAGTAGCATAATCAAAAGGCATACAAGAAGATAAACCAATAGATTTATTTAATAAACCAGAATTTAACATAAGGGACAGCCTTGGAATTAGGATGTCCAAGTCTATTATGCCACAACCGGCAATTATCGCTAAGAGAAAAACAAAACACATTATTGTCAAATTGATTCCTAGAAATTTTAGAAAGATCCAGCGGAAACAAGCGTCCACACTTAGGCCCCCTCGCAATCTCCTTCCCGGACATCTGGTCCAGCACAACACAACCAGAAGAAGAAAAAGAGATGTTACAATTATTTTCAACAAGCTGCCCGACGGACAAAATGTTTGAAGTTAAATTGGGACACAGATAAACATTTTTTTTTTCACAAATCCGATTTTTCAGTCTTGTATGGACAAGGTCCCTTGTGCATATTCAGCAATCGCGCATTCAAGATGAAACTGACGCGCAGAGTTATCTTGATGATATACTTTCTTCAAATACCCCCACATGGCTTTAGAGGTAGGGTAAGGCTTGAGATTCATTATCAGTTGGGGCTCGACGGATCCCAGAATCCATGATTTGATTTTGGCATCTTTAGTATGCCAAGAAGAAATCTTCTTTTCATCCTCAGTAGGTGTAGGGTCAGCACCAGAAACAAAACCCCACAATTCCTTAGCTTCTAGGTAGATTTGGAATTGGAAAGACCACGCAGGGTAATTTTGTCCATTGAATTTGATCAAAGTAACATCAGATTTGTCCATCTCAATATTAGATTGAAAAAATTTTAAGTAATAAACAGTAATCAAATCAAGCAACAGTTGTATGAAAACTGTTTCAGTGTGCAGATGGCAAGATCCAACCAAGTAGAGAAGAAAGAATCCAAGTTAGACCAAGAACAGTGAAAAGAAGGCCTCAGACGACCCAGACTGAAGCTTCAGATCTTCTACGTGGGCCCCACAGCAGGATCTGAATAATGATCAGATGTGTGATCCAAGAAGGCACAGTATTTTCGCACCTACTGGAACAGGTTTGAACCTATTCCGCTGAATATCCAAGAATCTGGACGGTCTTGATTGAAACTAGAGGAATTTTTTGAAAGAACACGAGAATGATCAAAAAGACTACCTGGAGGTGCTGAAAAATCCTGAAAAAATTGCCAATAATCCTAGAAATATCAGGCGACCATGTCTGAGTAGTTTCTGAAGATTGATCGGATGATCAGGGGTGGGCCACCAAGATGATGGAACTGTCGCAGATGGTGAATGTCGCTGAAATTGCTTGAACAGATGCCTGGATCTATTTTCTGCACGAGAGAGAGATTTATTCCTCTCTATACCTTGATTGCTTTGGAAGAAAAGAAACTAGATGATCATGAGCCTCGCTACGATACCATGACAAACTCAATGACAAACTCACGATCACAAAAAGAGTTTAAATACACTCTTCAGAATGTATTAATTTTGTGTGTCTTTCTATGGAGATCATCCATCAATATATAGGTATTTACATGCCTTTAATCAAGGCTCTAAGAAAGGAAAACAATCTAATTATATCAATCACTAATCTAAGTTAAGAAAACAACTAATTACAACAATTGCTAATCACAAAAGGAAGGTTACAGCTGTTTCCACGTGAGATATAGCATTGGATTGACTACTAATGGGCTTTGGGCCTTGGGCCTTGGTTAACATTGAAAGCCTCAAATAATTTGGCTGATTTTCAAAGTGCATCTTTATAATTGGAGAAGTCTGTTATACCCAATGCCTTTGAGAGACGGCCTTGCAACTCCTCCAAATCGGACTCCTTAGAGACTGTCACCCAAATGACACAATTGAATATTTCGGCATTCTTAAATTTGTTGTGAATGTGGGTCATTAAGGTTGTCTTGCCCACGCCCCCCATACCATAGACACCGATCTTTCCTACTTCATCATCCATTAGACATTCCTCTATCTTTTGCAAATTTTTTAGTGCAGTTGTTTCACCCACTATTTTTATTGGAGGAAAAGTCTCTATACTACCTACCAACAAGTCAACAACCAATCCCTCTTGAAATTGCCCATTCTCTTTTAGCTCGATTGCTTCTTTAATCTTCTCTTCGACTTCCTTGGCTAGATTCATGTGCAACTGAATATGAGTCCAACTCACTTCCTCGAGCTTTTGTTTAATGTCATGCATTGCACATTTTTCAACCATAATTCTACCTCTCTTTTTGGCATCTTCCCATATTGCAGTTTCTCTCTTTCTAAATCTGCTCGTACATCGCTCTCACGACAACCCAACTCTTCAATTCTTTTATCTAAAATATCCTCATTTTCCTTTAGACTTTGCAGAGGTGCACATATTGCCTTTCCCATTTCAAATACTGTCCCAAGATGCTCCATGTCCTCTATGTAAAGGAATAAAAAGGTCATTATTCAAAACATAGAAGATAAAGTAAGAATATATATACAATGAATTAAATCATTTAAACATTATGCTCTTTCATTTGTATATTTTTTGAATTGTGATCTCATATACTTAGTTGAGTTGCAGAAACCTAGTCCACCTGATTTATATATTAGCCATTAGCTTGATAAAACTACATCCAAACCTTTAAATAGCTAGTTCCACCATGAATATGATTTGCATATGTAAAAGGATAGTGTAAAAATCAAAAAAGGAAGGAAAAAACACCGGCTCATGCTCAATATAGAGGATGAGACTGTCAAGATTCGAGAGTGTAAGATATCGGTAAACTTTATCTGGTCAGCAAGCTTGCATTCTTTTAAATTGATAGAAGGTTGGACCAAGTTTCTACAATCCACTAGTGTGGAAAAGTGATTGACAAAAGCTCTAGATAAATGAGACAAATAGGAAGAAACATAAAGGTACATCCGGAAAAAGAAAAAAAAAAAAAAAAAAAGGCTCATCTTATATGAAAACTTGTTGAGTACCTTAATCAACCAAGTTGACTTCATTTGGCCATGCATTAACTTAGTTTGACTGAGTTTCTTAAGATATTCGTTGAAATCCTCATTAGTAATTGGACTCATTAAAACTAATACACTCCGTTCACTGGGAGAACTTTGAAAACTCTAAATCATACCATTCAATACTTGAGATTTTTAGAGAAACAATTCTTTGTTTTAGTGTTGATCATGATGAGGGACGAGCCGTGTGCGTGAGAACTTTACCTTACAAAATATATATATATATATATATCCTTCCATTTCCAAGAGCCGATCAAGAGATATCCTAGACTTCTTATTTAGTCGACTTACAACATTCACATCGAATCTTACTAATATATTTTCGCAAGACCTTTTTTTTACATTTTGTTACTTTTCTTTTACAAACAAACTCTTAAAGGCTCAATATTTATTGAAAACCTCTTGGGGTTTAAGGCCTTCCCTTCTCCTAGCTAGGTTCCATTTATCTAAAAAGTTAAAATGATTTTCAGTTCAAAATGGAAACGGTCCTAAAATATATATATTTTCACCCTTCTTTTACTATAATTAATAGGAAATTAGCCTTTGATACTCTATCCCAAATGGCAAGTTTATGACTTCGATTATTTGTCATAATTTTGCACATGTGAGGTTCATTTGACACCCTTTTTTTTTTAATTTCAATGTTGTTAATATTTTCTCTTCTAGATTCCACCACCTTGTTTTCAAACAAGTCCTTACTGTTTTATTTGTGCAATACTCTTAACACCAACCACCTACATCAATACCAATGGTAGTTATAGAACAATCCACTCGTATGACTTTCCAATATTTGTAGGTAAACAATTCTTTGCATTAGCGGAAAGTAGTTTGTTTATTTGTGACCTGTGGATTGCATTTCTTCATACCTATTCTTGTTATTTTCATCCATGACCTCTTTGACACACTGTTTGATAAATTTACTATGCCAGTAAAGTGAAGTTAAAGATCAATTCAAAAGAGATTAAAAAAAGAGGGGGACAAATCAAATCCAAAGGTATTAAATGACACAAGGCCAAATTACGGTCTTTAATCATTTAGTGATATAAGAGGATAGCTTTTTGACCTTTGATAAAAGAAGAGGTTTTTGTCATTCAGAGATTTGAGAAATTAGATTTATAAGGGTTTTTTTTTTTTTTTTTTTTTCAAAAAGAAGAGGATATTTTCAAATTTAGTACTTGTGATTTGACCCATCTTCTTTTATTGTCTCTTGAATTGACCATTTACTTTACTTCACTAGTAAAGTAGGTTCACAAAACAAGCTAGGGGTCATAAACTTACATACAAAATTATTTCCTCATCAACACCATTGTTGGCTTGCAATGCACAAGAACAAACCTTTTTCAAACAACACCCTAAACGCTCTCGAATGCTCCTTACTTTTATTCTATCTTTTCAAATATATTACTACACATCCATTTCAATATTCTCATATTTGTTACACTTTGTTTTCCTTTCAAAATTATCTTCTTTTATTATTCATTTGCCCAAAACTATCCCTAATGTACTTTTTTTTCTTCTCAACATTTATTGTACTTTCCCAATGGGTATATCATGAACTATTTCATCAATCAAGCTCCCCAAAGTCCTTTTTTTTTTTTTTTTTTCATTTCTTGAAACTTGTAACCGCTAATAACATTTACTATTTTGGTACATAGTGCTGAAAACTGGATTCCACCTGAGGGGGAACATTGAAAAGTATTTATGCAGGCTCTACTAATGCTTCGAGATTATAGCAGGAATGGTTAGCTAAGAAAATTAAATATGGTGTTAAAACCAACTAGTCATGAGTTTGAATCCTTGGAGGAATCATTCGGCGCTGAAAAAAATGTGTGCCACCAAAAGTGCACAAACTGGCTTCCACCCAAGGAAGAGTGTTGAGAAGCGGGTTCCACCTAAGAGGAAATACTGAGAAGTATTTATGTTCCTCAACTAACGCCTCAAGGTTTTTGGTAGAAATGGTTAGCTAGGGATACTTAATATAATATCAAAGCCAACCGGTCGCATGCTTGAATACATACATATAAATCACCAAAAGTGCGCCGACCGGGTTCCTCCTAAGGGGGAGTATCTAATACCATATTAATTTTAACTAACATTTCCTACTAAAACCTAGAGGCATTAGTAGAGGTATCACAAATAATTTCTAATACTCCCCCTTAGGAGGAACATGGATCGTGAGAGAATGTTGAGAAATTATTAGAGTGGGTGACTAAAGTAGGCGAGAGTGATGATATGTTGTGGTGATGGAGATGGGGTTGATGTTGTGCAGCAGATGTTGTGTGGGTCCGTTGATGAAGGGTGATGGTGTGCTCGAATAGATTGGATGGGTGTGGTTCGTTTGAATGGATTGTTGAGTATGATTTTTGGGTTTGATCCATTCTGCAGGGTTTTTTTTTTTTTTTTTTTTTTTTTTTCCCTTCTTCACTTTCCAATTGTTCTCCTTCTTTCCCATTTCGTTATTTTACATTTGAAGTTTTAAATATTGTTTGGAATCATTCCAATGTTTAGCTTCTCCAACCAAACACCTGCAAATCACCACCCATAGTCACAATCTTCAAGCTCCATTATCGCCATCGTCTTCTCCTTCTTCCCCATTAATCCGATCCACCAAACCCATCTCATCACTCACTACAGCCGTCTATCTCTCCATCTCTCTACACCCTTACCAAACGATGATGAAATGGGTGACAATATGCAATAATTATGTCTAAAAATGATGAAATGATGAAATGGGTGACAATATGCAATAATTATGAGATATAGGTTTCAACAAAAATGATGAAATGGGTGACAATATGCAATAATTATGTCTAAAAATGTGTATAGCCCCCTAATCCGTCATTTTTATGTTTTTGTACCCATGTCTATTTAATAAAAGTTTAAGCATAATTTTTTTCGTAAAAATTCCAATAAAATATAAATAAAGCTGAAACTTTATCTATGATTTAAGAAAAAGGTGTAGAAAGATTTGATTGACTCACCAATAAGAGATTTTATTTACTTAGTAACTATTATCATTATATTTCCTAATGTTAAATATTTTATAAATAGACCAAAATATTCCCTTTATATTTATAGAAAGTGAAATAGAATGGGTAATTACTAGTGGAAAAAAGAAGAGAAAAGAGAAAAAGAAAAAATACTATTAAGTCCATGTTACTATATTTATTTATTGTTTCATTCATTTTTGTTTAGATTTCACACAAAAAAATTATTATTAAAAAATATATATATAATTTCATTTACTTGTTTGTGTAAAGTCGTGGAAGAGGAAAACACAGCTTTCTTCATCCGAGGAAATGGATTTCCAAATGGTGGCGTCCATTTTCATTCTAGTAAAAAAAAAAAAAAAAAAGAAAACAGACTAAGGCCATGTTTGGTATCTTTACTTTTATTTTGATACAGCCTTCCAAAATAGAGAAAAAGAACCATAAATAAGAGGTTAAAGCTCTTAATTTCACAAGGCTACAAAATGGAGCCTTTATTTTAAGAGGACTTGCCCCTACTTCTATAAAGTGGGTAAAGGGTACAATCGCGTGCCAAACACTATTATTTTTTTAAATCTTTACCCGCTTTAGAAATTTAGACAAGTAGAGATTGGAAATAGTAAAGCTAAGCATTAGCTAATATCAGGCATTTTCTACTACACTGAACAATGATTGATAGTTAGAAGTGGAAATCTCCATTCCATTTTTATAGAAATCCCTCTACTTAAATGCATCCATAGGGCCACACAGAACCACTTGTGTCACTTGGAATGTTATAGTGTATGACACAATGGCCAACCCATGATTTGGCTATCATTAGTGACCCACAAACAAATGGACAGATGGGGCAGTACTTAAAATCAAAATTTGAGGTTAGTCTTCATCTTTCTCTTTGTTGATGGTGATCTTGTGGTTTTTTGACATGAATTGGTGAAAAAAGCCCAAACCTTTAGTATGTGGGCAAATTAAAAGATTCCAAAAACTAGTCCAAATAATTGATAGGTATTGAGTTTACTATTTTTAATTCCATATGAAACAGGTCCACACTACTGTTCATTAAAATTGAACTATATCATTTTTTTAGTAAAATATTATATTTCTAGATTGTCTTAGTAATTTAAAGTAATATAATTGCAATTTTATTATCATAAATAATAGGACACATATCTTAAGCATATGATAATAATAATGATAATCAGTAATAATATCATTGTCATCTTATGTGTTTATATATTATCTTATCATAGATATTTTTTCATTTCAACATATTTATACAGAAAATTTTGTATTGTTAAATTTTATAAATCTTTAAATATCTATAGATCTTTTATAGTATGCGGGCATATTTTGCTAGTAATCTAATCACGTTACAACTTTTGAATTATCCTAATCCTTATCAAATCATAAGTTAAATATTTGACTTATTCTAACTCTTATCATATAATAAAATAAAGAGGATTTTACAGAAAAAAAAACCCCTAAGATGGCACGTGCACGAAAAAGAACCTAATAGTTCTACTACACAAAAAGGCACTCCAGCCAATTTTAACCTCTTTTTTACCCTTTACATTAAGTGACAAGCAATATCGCCACTCGTTTCAATTGAGCAACGATATAGTCGCTTCTGTCGTCGTCTTCTTCTTTCTTTCTCTTCTCCTTCCACTTTCTCCATCTCCCCCACTTCATTTCTACCCAACCTACAACACCTCCGTCATCCTCGACACCACCATGAGTCAATTTGCACTTTGAATTTCAACCCCAAGTTCACTGCAGAGCAAGATTCATCGAGAACTTAGGGTTGAAACTGAAACTGCATATATCTCTTAAGGTTTTAAACTATAGCATGAGTTAAGGTCCCAGACCAGATCTTTGACATGCAGTTCAATAAACGCGACTAGAAACATTAATCAACCATGAATCAGCCATCCACACACAAAAAGAGATACAAGATATACGTGGAAGACTCGATCTCCAAAAAAAAAAAAAAACACCATGGATCCTAGAACCTAGCACAGGGAAATAATCAAGCACTCTTCAAAAGAAGATTACAAGAGTCACTTACAACCCTTCCCCAGTTACATCTCAAGCTAAGGGATTGCAGATCCTCTCACCAGCCACTCGCCATTCACCTTCCCTCGTGCTTGAATCATGCCTACTATCACGAAGCCAGTTCAAGACGAATCAGAGAAAGAATAGACGAAGACCAAATCTCTAGAGATTAAAGCTTTAGCACATCAAAGGAGGAGGCTCTAAAGAAGATGCCAAGTTCTCTCTTTAGATCTTCTTGAGTTGTTGGTGCGAGAGAAAATCACTTAGGACTAAGAAAAGAATGAATTCCGTAGGTCACAACTATGGTTCTGGGATTGGGAAAGTTTTAAACAAACTAAACTCGGATCCAAGAAATCTCTCGCGGTCCGTTTGAATGGGACTAGGTTCCATTCGAACGTTCATAACACTGACTGGGCACAAGCACACAAAGTCTATTCGAACGTGCTGAAACTGCATTTGAACGCTAAAGCTCTCTAGATTCTTGACTTGAAACGCTGAAGAGGTCTATTCGACCATGTCGTATCTTCATTCAAACTCTGAGACTCTCTGAAATTTTGACTGGAGACGATTCCACAATCCGTTCAAACGGGCATGAAGAGCGTCCGAATGTTGAGACTCTCGAGTAGTTGGCTAGCACCTTGAGTCAGAACCATTCAAATGTGCGTTCGAATAAGCACCTTGTGGGGTAGTTGGCTAGCACCTTGTGGGGTTTCTTATTTTCAAAATGATTTCTATCACTACATTACACGCTTTCTAGCTCTGAGCCCGTTTGGTAATTTTACTTGTAAAGTCAAGTTAAATGAAGTGAAGTAAAGAGAGGGAATAAAATACAAATGGATTATGATGGTATTTGTTTTTAGTTGTTTGGTATGAAATGTTTTTTACTTTTTGTATAGGAAAGTGGCTTCTTTTTTTTTTTTTTTTGTATTTTAGTGGATAAGGGCGATTGCTTTTTTATTTTTTTAAAAAAAGATAGAGGGAGTTTTGAATTAAAGTGCCTTTGATGTGACATCTTGTATGAAAAATGGAGGCTTTACTTGACTTTTATTATGTTAGTAAAGTGTCAAACGAGGAAATAACAGTGCAGACGAATTTAGGGTCTATAATGAGTTGATAAGAGAGACCAGGAGGGAGATTTGATGGTATCTTTTATTGTGGAAACAGCTCAAATCATTGGATTTTGATTTTCATAAATATGTTTATTTGTCCTCTTTGAGCGTTTTCCTTTGGTTTTTTTCAAATATCGTTCATTGCTTGAATGGAGCCCACAGGAATTTTTCATGGCCGGTGGCGGTCCAGTCAGAGAAGATTTGAAATCAACAATCCAACAGATCCAACAACTAATAATCATGACATGAAGCTGGATACTCAAACATCAGCCCATTTGCATGTGCAAGTCTCCTAACAAGAGATTTTGCCCATTTGCATATGGAAAGTTGGAGAGGTTTTTCATTCTTCTGCCGGTTTACTGCATATAACAAGACCAGCTCAAAGGCAAACTGTAGACGATCTTTCGTATAACTTATTTGGGCATCAGTGAAATGAGTGTAACCTGATTGAGAAGAATTTCCATTTTGTATTCCATGATGAAGAGGGAGTCTTGGAAGCAATTCAAAATCAGTCACCACATTATCAACTCTTTTACAAATCTTCTACTTGAACTGCAATGTATTAAAATAGGCCCAATATGTGAGGCTTAAGAAATGTATTAAATGGTTTAGAGTAAAACTAGATCACTAAACTCGTGCATATTCCAAATGGATATTCAAGAAAATATACATTTTCTTGATTGGAAGACTAAGAAAATATTTCTATTTTTCCTTGCAAAAGCTTTCGCGATAAAGTGCAAATTAATGATGCAGATTGACTTTGGGTCGTTGTAAACCGAATATGATCGGATTCTGGTCAATGCCACAATATGTATATTTTAAGCACAAGAAAATAACAAATAGTTGGCATCTTTTTATAAAGAATTGTATGGATAAAAAATGGAAGAATATTTGAGAGAGAGTAGAGAAATCAGACCTTTTGCTTTGGTAGATTCCAATGAGTGTGAAGAAGACTTGACCTGCAGATATGCTTAAATAAGACTAGAGAAGAAAGACTATATCATGTTAACGAAATGGAATGGAGTCGGAAGCAAAGGTAAATAAATCCAGGCCGGCCAATTTTTTTCTGAGCCAAGGGCCTAAATATTCAGATGATTCAGGCATTTATATTCTATAAGAAACCAAATTTATGAAAAAAAGATAAAATATGATCCATTAAATATTTAATTTATCCACGGTGGGAGCCGGTGCATAGGACGGGTTGGGGGGATTCCAAAGATATCCACTAACGCAGCCCTGATCGGATCCACCACCAATGAGTTTTCATCATCCAAAATGAGTGCATATTATATCCACCCGTCTTAAATCTGTCCAAATCATTCAGATGGGAAGGTGCTCAGGCTCAGCTGAGGGTGCTCAGACTCGTTCTAAACTTGACCATATAAGCAAAGATCCTGGCTTTAGTCCAACCCAGTTCTAGACCAACACGACTTCACATAATCTAGACCCCAACTAGTTAATTGTAAGAATTGGGTCTCACGTGTACTTCTCATGCTGCTGGGTAAAAGGATTTCTTTCAAACAATTTGCTGTGTTTGCAAAAGACCCGTTCTCCTTTTCTTTTATCCATTTCAGAGAGGGACATAGTTGATGTAACCTGTGTGAAACGTGTCGCAGTGGAAATGGGAGAACAGCACTCCCTTATTTCGACGAAACAGGAAATCTGGACTCCCAATAATTATAGGACCGACGCTAACAAATGTTTGGACGCCAACTCTGAGAACCTTAGTCTAATTTAATTGATTGATAGGATATAAGATTTTAATTCAAAAAATACATATTTTACCATTTATCTGGTTACTTTCTTTGTATTGCAATTCCAAAATTTTAGTGATGGCCCATTTGACCAAAAATTTATATGATAGTTTCTTGCAAACGAACGAGACATTCACAAATTAAAGAAACAGAATGATCAGATTAATTGGTATGAGCAGATATGCTTAAAATAAGACTCGAGAAGAAAGACTATCCTCTAAACAAAATGGAATGGAGTTGGAAGCAGAGGTAAATAAATCCAGGCCAACCAATTTTTTTCTTAGCCAAAGGCCTAAATATTCAGATGATTCAGCCATGTATATTCTATAAAAAAAAAAAAAAAAAAAAAAAAAAAAAAAAAAAAAAAAAACAAACTAGATTTATGAAAAGAAGATAAAAATTGATCCATTAAATATTTAATTTATCTACTGTGCCAGCCCCTCTTCCAAGTTCACCTCAGACCTGGGACATAGGACGGGTTGGGGGGATTCCAAAGATATCCACTAACACAGCCCCTGATCGGATCCACCCGTCTTAAATCTGTCCAAATCATTCAGATGGGAAGGTGCTCAGGCTCAGCTGAGGGAAGCCCTCTCTGTTATGATCGATATGTTATCTAAGAAAGGTGGGGTGGGAAGAACAGACTTATCTATTTATATAATATGTTTATGTTTATACCAAATAAAAATTAGATTTTAAATAAACAGATAGCTAGAAGAGAGATGAGCTTTTGAGAAGTTCTTACAGAAACAGAGAGAGAGAGAGAGAGAGAGAGAGAGAGAGAGAGAGAGCCTTAGGCCTTGATGATTTGATCTTGATCTTTTCAAAACTAGAAAAACTAATTGAACTTAGAGCGAGAGAGAGCGCACAAGAGAGAGCTTAGCGAGACGGTGCATACAAAAACTAACTGAAGGTGAGTGATGAAAATGAGAGGGTAGGCAACGTTTATTTCCAATCCAAGTGTGCCGGGCTGGGCCATGGAATCTTGCCAGGACACACAATTTTCAACTTTCAGGAAGCAACATAGAAATTGCGCAGAAACCTCTTACTGCTGTAAAAGTAGACGCTCTGTAGAAGCAGCTGAGCACTTGGTTGGAAGCAGGGAGGAGATGATGGAAAGCAAAGAAGACCGACTCATAGAAGAAAGAGAATCATCAATAGGCCCGGTGCTGCCCCCCATACCTTCCTCCACATCCACACGCTACCGTTTACAAAGGCAGAGGAAAGAGGCAGAGACTTTCATGTTGCATCTCTCTCCCCACAGTGAATTGCTTTATCTGAAGTAGGTCCCCATGGCAGGTGGGCACATGTTTCTTACAAAAGACAAAAGGCAAAGAGCTTTTGTAAATGACAGATTATACCCTATACCCATGGGAGCCGTGCCAAAGCCCGGGCACAAATCCGGGCTCTGTAGCACGGCTCTTAATGTCATGAATTTGAGACCCAAGTATGGTTTTGCTTGTGCGATTATGTAAAACCTGTCTAATTTTGCTTTAGACATAATATAACTCATGAATGGCTGGTTGCTTTCTTTGTTAAAACATGCAAATCCCACATATCCGCATTTCTCTATTAGGCATTTTTGCTTTATAGGTTATGTCATGGATTTGTAAGAAGAATCATGTAAAACTCATTTCTAGTTCTACTGAAGAGAGTCGACTGCAGGAAATCTTGGGAAGAAGTAAGGTTGAGGGTATTTCTGTAAATATGAAATTTCTTATAGGACATTTTCATCCAATGCACCCGAAATTGCCGTAAAAAGTTGCGAAAAAAAAAAAAAGCTGCCTCCACTAGCTTATTTTTAAGAGGCTAAAACTGCTTATTGATAAACATAAGTTATGAAATATAATTAGTGTTTTATCAAACATTTTAAATTATTAATAAGCTCTTAATATTTAAATACGTGCTTATCTTTAGAGTTACCAAACGGACCCTTATAATAACTACTAGCCTCAGTATCGTCACAAGAACAAGTTTCATTCTCATTGGAGAGGCCCGTGATCAGATTGATCATTTGTAAATACAGATGTTCTCTTTTTTTTTATTAATTTTTTTCTAAATGTGATCAGTCCTGTTTTATCAACTCCAATCATGAGTGTTCTATCAAAAAAAGAAAAAAAAAATCCGATCAGAGTGGGACTTGGCTAAATGGCAACATGATAATAGTGATCCTCCCTCAAAATTTGAGGCCAGTTTATTCAATAGCTACGACTGGGTCTATGGTATTTTTCTCTATGAGCATATACTTGACCAGCTTATCAATGTAGTTAGAATAGGCACACCAAGATGAAAACAAAAATGGGTAGTATACAACGTGCGAAGGTCTGTGTTGATTTGGTTTCGGATAGCAGAAAAAGGTGATTTTTATTGGAGGTGCCAATCAAGGGATCTGAACAACAGTTGCACTTTCCAATCACAGAAACGAAGTGGTCTTGTGGGACAGTAAAGGCATAATATGATCTTTAATCCGACTTCACGTAGGGATTGCAATGGGTTGTCTTCAAGGTGGATTCTAGTTTTTAGGTGTGCTCGACTCTCCTCTAATAATGCCAATAGATGAACCATGTGTTGAATGGTTCATGGACAATGAGGTTTGGGCCCAAACAACAAAATTCAAATATTATGTAGTTTCTAGGGCCCTTCCAAACCCTGGAATCATCGATCAATCACTGATATAAACTTGAAACTAAAGAGAAGAAAGAAGAAGAAGAAGAAGAAAACTGTATATTTTTGACAAGGTTGGATCTTGTTTGTAAGTATATTTTTAAGAAGCTTGATCCTGTTTATATCTTCATGCATTGATTGTAGGTGACTCCATACATGTGGAGGTGAGTGCTCATTCATTTTGTAACCTTAGTCTACCTATATGTGACAGTTCTTTTGCTCTTTTCCATCACCAATCACTGATAAATTGATTAAAAAAAGAGATCTTAGGATAATTCGAGTGCAACCCAGTGAGTCCCAAGGTTCCAAATGGACCATAGGTTTAAATCTTTTACGTGGAATAGTTTTTAGCATTCATGTGAATTTATCTGAATCCAATGCTTTATGCCTCTTTGATTCTTTTTTTTTTTTTTTTTTTTTCTTTTTGGGTACTCCCGCTAAGGAGGCTGGGACCTAAGGGAGCACCCACTCGTTGGGAGAAGGCGCACGCACAGGAGGAGGAGACAGCCCAACACATGAGGAGAGGACGCCTACACACATCTCGAGAGCAGCCACACAAGCATGAGAGAGGATATCCAAGGATCGATTCCTTGATAACTGGGTTCCCAACCAATTGTACAACCCCTTCTTCTCAAGCTTCTTGGTTCTTAAATGACCCAAGAAGCTATTACTGAAGGTTGATGATATTGTATGGATAAGGAAAAAAACAAAGAAAAGAAAGAAGTTTGTTACTTTTGTCGTTCAACAGGTAGCAGCTCATTGGCTTGCACTCATTATTGAGGTCTTCATGGTCATCACTTCAAGAACTAACCATAGAACAACTTGAAGATCTGCTTTCCTCTCTAATGAAGGTCTGAAATGACTTGTAGTATAAATCTGTTATGCAAAATGTACCTGACTTAAACATGGGGAGCCAAAAAGGTGACAATTGATTTGCTGTTAACAGTTGATTGTTCCATTAACTCGCAGATGCCCATATAATTTTGGTTTGCGGTGCTCGAACTTCCAACCCTTCCTTGAGCGTGCCTATCTATAGAGATATTTCAATTACTTTTATATATTAAAATGAGTAAAGGACCTTTTCGCTGAATAAAGGAAAAGAACAAGAACACCTTTCAAGTTCTCAACATATACAAAAGGCATTCAACAGAATTTCTGACTATGTAGCTTTTAAAAGTTGAGTAATGCTATCAGCCTTCTCTTACTGCTTATGTTTGCTTGGTAGGAATGATGCAACACTCTTAAAAAGTGCGTGGGAACAGATTACATCAAAGAAAATGGAAAAAAGAAAGAAAAAACAATTTCATGACATTGGAAGAAGTACAAATGTTGATAGACCATCATTCATGTGTCTTCCATTTTTTCGAGTTTCTGGGAGATAGCTCAATCTCTTGCTCCATTGAAAGTGGGGGGAGATTCAAGTCCAGATGGCGTCGCTCGGCTAATACATCTGCTTTCCTTTTGGATCCACGCTGTTCATCATCAGCATCATTGGTATCATCTACACCATCTTCTTCTTCTGCTTTTACTCTGTGCAAATCTCTGTCCGATGCACTTGGGAAAAAGGGCTGGAGGAGCATTTTGGTATTGTTACTATCCCACTGCAATGAGTCCCACTGTGTTATGGATCCTTTGATCTGTTTGAGAGAGGGTGGTATGTTGTTGATAGAAAGAGGAAGCACCTGCAACGAGTCACAAACTATTTGATCATCTTCGGGACATAATGCACAATACAAGAAACAATCTCGGTGTCTTCGAGTTTTCAAGTCATCAAAGCAGAATCTCGAGCAAGAGAAGGCATCACCTTCTATGCCTCCAAGCTTAAGTCTCAGATTTTTCAAGTCTTCTAGTGCATTCCTCCATATTGTAATCTCATCCACACCCCTCATAGCTGCTCCTACTGTAATGATTTCAGTAGGCAAACCATCACACTCTTCAACAACAGCCTTTGCAATTTGTTCAATTTCTGGTGAAAGTACCAAATTACCCCCAAGTTTTTCCTCAAACAAAGTCCATGATTCATCATTGGTAAGACGATCCACTTTAATTGTCACTTGACTGTCCATCCCTCGGCACACTCTTTGAGATCGAGTAGTCCACACTATTTTGCATTTGTTTTCCACATTAGGTTCTGGAATCCCAACTTTTGTTAAAGGAAACACATTCCACATGTCGTCCAAAATGAGCAAGAACCTACCCCTATGGATGAAAGCCTGAATTAACTCAGCTGATCTCTGATGTGCATCTTTGTTATGGGAGAGACTTACACCCATTGCTTTGGAGACATCATCTTGCAATTTCTCTATATATGAATCTTTAGAGACAGTCACCCAGATGACACTATTGAATGTTTCAGCCACTTTGCTTTTATTGTGAATATGGGTCATTATGGTTGTCTTTCCCACACCACTAATACCACAGACACCAATCTTTCCTACCCCATCATCTATTAGACATTCCTCTATCATTTTTAAACTTCTTAGGGCAGTTGTTTCACCCACTAATTTTGTTGTAGGAAAAGTCTGTATACTACCCGGCAACAAATCAACAACCAATCCCTCCTGAAATCGCCCATTCTCTTTTAGCTGGACCGCATCTTCAATCTTCTCTTTGATAAGCTTGGCCAAATTTAATTGTAAGCGGAAATGATGCCATCTCAGCTCCCCTAACTTTTGCTTAATATAAAGAACTTCATCTTTAATATTTTGCACATTTTTTAACCATAACTCTACCTCTCTCTTTGGCCTCTTTCCGGACTGTAGATTTGCATTTTCTAAATATGCTCGTACATCGATCTCACGGCAACTCAACTCTTCAATTTTCTTGTCCAAAATATCCTCGTTTTCCTTTAGACTTAAGAGTGGTGCTAATATTGTCTTTCCCATTTGAAAAAATGTCCCAAGATACTCCATGGTTGCTAAGGAAACGAATAAACAATAAGTAACTATTCAAAATATGATAGATAAGGTAAAAACAGTATTATGAATGGACAAATTATTTTCGTTTTACATTTTTTTCACCTGAACATTTTGTTGCTTAGTGATGATCTCATATACCGAAAAAGAAGAGGTTTCAACCAACCCAATTTATACACGAATGATTAGTTCATTTAAAGTAGAAATGAGGCATCAAGTGGTTAGCTCCTTCCATGAATTTGATTTACATAAAAGGGCACATACAAAATCGATAAAAATAAGAAAGAAAGAAAAAGGAAACCACATTGGCTTATGTTGAGAAATATAATTGATTAGACAATCAAGATTCAAGAGTATTAGACATAAATTTTGGTTGGTGACCAGGTAATGGTTGGTTCTTTTCGCTTGATGGAAGGTTGGATCTACCTTTATGAGTGATGCAGATAGACCTCATGCCACAAGTGTAGGGCACAAGTGAATTTAGGAGTTTTATTTAATTATCTGGTATAAGTTTTTCATTGTGCTCAATAAAAGGTCAAACTTAAGGAAAGGCGCTAGGGGAATAAGTTAAACTTTCCAATATAATAGGACTCTTTAATTTTATGTTAAAATAGGAGTTATTTTACTCTATTTGTAGTGCAAGTTAAAAGTTATACTAGAGTTTTGTGTTTTAAAGAAAATAGAAAATGTACTTCCACTTCTGCTTCAAAGGAGTAATTGTAAAATGGTTGGTGGCTCTTTTTGCCTAAAGTTAGACATCTCCAAAGCCTTTAACAAGCTTCATTGGAAAATCATTTTTAAATCCCTAGAGACCTTTGTATTATCCTCAAGTTGGATAAACCTAGTCAAAGAATGTATTTACTTCTTGAAAGAGCTGGTTCTCATCAATGGGGAGACTTGTGGCTTCTTTTCTCCATGGTATAGCTTAAGACAAAGGGATCCTCTATCTCCTTATCTCTTTTGTCTTATCTGAAGAAGTTCTTAGCCTTAATTTATCCAACCTTGTATTGTGGCGACATCCAACCCATTTTCAACTCTAAGCACAACCCCAGATTTGTCACCTTTGTGCCGATGACATCCTCCCCTTTCTCAGAGCCATCCTAGATAGTGTTGTAGCTAATCTCCTCTTTTGTTTACTATGATAGCTTGGACCAGGATTAGTTCTTCTAGGAGGGAAGAAATTCTAACTTTAAAGAGGATTTTGAGATGTTTCCAGTTGGTTTTAGGCTTCAGGTTTACATGTCCAACAATGTGCTAGTCGGGATAGGGTGTTCAGAGGAGGCTATTCAGCCATTGGCTTCCTCTATTCATTGTAAATTAGGAAGGCTCACCTTTGTTTATCATGATTTCCTATAAGACCAAAGTCGAGGTCTAAATTGTTGTAGGATCCTATCATTCACAAATTTGAGGGGAAGTTGTCATCTTTGAAGAAAAAATACTTAGCAGAAGGATCACATAGATAAAAGCATGCTTATCTAATCTTTTGGTGAACTACATGTTTCTCTTCAATATGCCAAAGGCAATTGTCCCTTTTGTAGGAATTTCATTATCGAAAGGGTAAGGTGACAAGAAAAGGTTGCACTTATTGAAGTGGAGTGAGTTGATTAAGCCGAATGAAGTGGGGGTTTGGGTTTGGGCAATTTCCAGAATAGGAACCGAGTTTTACTAGCTAAATGGTGGTGGAGGTTTGGGGAGGAGAGGAAGGCCTTATGGAGAAGAGTCATTGCTTCTAAATATGATGCGGATAAGTAGGGGTGGTGGCCTTACTTGGCCTTGGAGGAAACCAACATTCTAGAGCTCCTTCCTCTCTTGTTTGGTCGGGTTGGTTCCTCCAAGGGTTGAGGTTTTTTTATGGTTAGTTGTTGCGGCCAAGGTGTCTACACCGAATTATCTAAGAAGAAGAGGGTTGACATCATCAAACATCTCATATGTTCGTGTGATGTGTCGAAAGGAGGAAACAATTAATCACCTTTTTCTTCATTGTGAGGTTGCGTCAGGTGTTTGGAGCTACTTCAGTGGTAGATGTTGTCTTACTTGGTGTTGTCTAAAGACTATGGCGGATGTAGTGAAATCTTGGTTGGGAGGGCATTTCATTGAGTGTGGGTGTATTCTTTGGAGGATGCTCTCATTTGTTAGTCTATTTGAGAGAAAGGAATGATAAAAGTTGATTGATAGGGGTACCCTGACAACTGCAAAATGGACTTTTGTAGAGTTCTCTAATTTCAGTCTTAATAATATCATTTTTAATTGGGAAGCTTGCATGGGATGTGGTCCTATTAAGCTAAGGAGGCCTGGTTTTTTTATCTTCTCCCCCTATAAGTGTGCTTAGATTCGACATCGATGGAGTTGCGAGAGGTAAGCCAAGACCGGTGAGTACTGGTGGTGTGCTTCATAACTATAGCAGTGAGGGTTTTTTTATGTTTTCTAAGCATGTAGGTGTTTGTGGTTCTAATGAAGCACAGGTGTAAGCTATCTTAAAAAGATCTTCGGTATTTCTCGAGATTCTTTGATGGCGAGCTTATTGTGGAGAGTGATTGTTTTAACGCCGTTGATTGCATGTCAAATTGAAAGGCAAACCCTTGGACATTTCAATTTCACTTTAACAAAATTCGAGTTTTATCTTCTAACATAGACGTTGTTTTTATTCATGAGCTAATAAGATAGAACAACTCTTTGGAAAATGCTTTGGCCAAGCAGGGAGTTGAGAGGTTCTCCCCTTGGGAAGGCGTTACTATGTAATTGTCGAGTGGTTAAGGGTACATCTCTCTTGTACCTTTTACTTTTTTCTTCCTGCCCCTTCTTCTTGTAATTCCTTTGTTTTTTAATGAAAGCCTTTGTTATCGATCGAAAAAAAAAAAAGAAGGAAAAGCCTGATTTTCTTTGGAAAATGCAAGCCTTAGATGAGGCAAAAAAATAAGGAAATTCTTCATATCCTTACCTCTAAGCCTAAGAGCCCCTCTCTTCCATAGAACCCCTAGTAAACTTTTACTTGCTCCTCTTATTGATTCAATCCGCCAAAAGTTTCCAGGTTGGAAAGCCAAGTTCGTCTATTTTAAGTAGGCCAGTTCATCCTTGTCAAACACATCATTTCCGGCATGCCCATCCATATTGCCATGGTTTTCTCCATTCTTAAATCCATATGTAAGGCCATAGAAATAATTATTTAGGTCTTTTGTGGTCAGACTTGGCCTATACATCCAAGCAATTCTAGTTAGTTGGAAGAAGGATTTCCTCCTAAAGCTAAAGGTGGTTTAGGCATCCGAAGACTCTGCAACATGAACACCGCGTGTCCTCCGAGATTAGGTTGGGAAGCCTCTTTCTCCAAATTTCCTTGGTCACTTTGGTTCAAAATGAGATATTTTAGAAATAGATAATTGGTTCCCTAGTACTCCCCCAAGGTGGGCTCCTACATCCAGAAACAAGTGAGATCCTTAGGTCATTTTCTTCTTTTTCGAAGTAACTAGGTTAGTGGTAATGGCAAAATTGCTAGCTTATGGCAATTAACTTTAAAGAAATATATGTATTGCATAAATTCACCGTGAGACTCATCCAAGGAATGATACCAATTTATACAACCCAAGCATAACTCAAATTTAAACTAATCTTTAACTTAAGGTAAGGGACCCCTATCTAATATCTCTAATCAACCCTAAACAATCCTATATCTCAAAAATACAATGACCTTAATACTATAACACCCTCCGAAAGGATCTACGCTTGTTAAAAGAAAAAAAAAAACCTTTGATATCTGAAAAATAAAATGGTAGATATCTACGGAAGTGATCATCAAATCTTCTTGCTAATCACTATCTATGGATACATTACTGTCGAAACCCGCTCATGTTTAAACTATTGATGTCGGTTGCCCACAAGAGCACATCTGCCGTGGTCTCTTCCAGAACCTTTCTTTTGTGCAATTTGACGAAGATAGAAAGATTGTAAATCTTGAATATTTGAATGGATGCGAGAGGATGATGATTTTATTTAAGGAGAAAAAAGTGATGGCGAGTTTATAGTAGAAGAATAACAGACAGGCCATGGCCAACTTGATCGTAAGATCACCACCAGGCCATGGCCATGATACAATATTAAATTTCTCTGTTAACCTATTGTATCAAAAGTCAAAACCTCGAGGCGTTAGTAAAGGCAGCAAAAATACTTTGTAACATTACCCCTTAGGTGGAATCCATCAGTGCACATTTCACAACACACATTTTAGTGTCAAGTCGTTCCTATGAGATCCGAACTCATGACCAGTTCGCTTTGACACCATATTAACTATAAAGAGACGAATGTGTCACATATATTCACCATGAGATTCAAGCAAGGAATGATCCCAATTTATACAACCTAATAATCCTATATCTCACGGTGAAGAACCCTTATCTCTAACCAATCCTATATCTCTAAAATGCAATGACCCTAATATCTCTAACAGATGATAATTCACCGTGAGATTCAACCAAGGAATGATTCCAATTTATACAACCATATAATCCTATATCTCAAGGTGAAGAACCCTTATCTCTAACCATATCTATATCTCTAAAATGCAATGACCCTAATATCTCTAACAGATGATAAATGATCTCTTATCAGGTTCCTTTTAGAGATTTTTCCTCATCACAATCTCAACCCCTTTGTTAAGGTCTACACAGTCACTGAAAATGGCCTCTGGATTGTGCTAACTAGCGCACCCCTTGAGGTCAAACATCACTTCTTATTACTCTTCTCTAATATGTTTCTTTCTGACCCATTTCCTGAAGATCAGCTTCATTGGGGTGACAACAACAGTGAGACCCTTTCAGTTAAGAAAGTTTGGGATGAAGTCAGAATAAGAGGTCCTCATGTTGTCTGGCCTCAATTAGTTTGGAATAACATGGTTTGGCCTGCTACTGCCTATTTTTTGGGGCAAAACTCTGACCTCCCTTCGGGTTTAGTCCATAGGGATCCTAACTCCCTCTGCTTGTCCTTTTTGTGTTCAAAAGGAGGAGTCTATCATACACCTCTTTTTAAATTATTCTTCTATTTCAGCATATGGGAATGGATCTTAAGTTCAGTTGGATTACCCTACAATTTTCCTTTATCTACCCTCTTCTTGTGTAAGGCCTTCCTTGGAGCAACTGTAGAACTAACTATTTGGCCTTGGTCGCTTTGTTGCTATCAGCCATTCACACAATTTGGAAGGCCAAAAACACTCTAGTGCAAAGAGACATCAAGCCTGCCAAAGAGTCATCTACCCACATTACTAGAGAAGAAGCTTCTTAGGCTCCATCCGGGCGTTCTAAAGTAGGGACGATTATCATCTTAAACCACCTCATGCAATACTCCATTACCAATCCCAATTGAGGCTAAGCTCGGCTGACGCCCTACTTCGGCCATTTCCTTGCTTCGGTTTTTTTTTTTTTTTGGGAAATCAATGTAATTTCACGTAGTTTTCTCTCTCTGCTTGGCCTCTTGCTCCTTTTGTATTCATTATGGAGGGCAATGTTTTTATTTTTCCCTTATAATTCTTCCCCCCTTTTACCTTATGATCCATCCTTGTTAATCACCGATCCCGAGGTTTGGCACCCATCTAAAGGGACTAGACCATTGGATAAACTGTGCACTCATTTTGGATGGTGAAAACTAGTTAGTTGTTGATCAAGTGGTTAGGATGATAATCCGAGCACCCATACACAGGTAGATATTTCAACCCCACTCCCCTCTCTCCCACTCCCGGTCCCATCCTCAAGTGGGGTCCCAAGTGGACAGGGCCCCACACAGGAAGGTGAACTCACGATAAGAGTGTGTGTATAATATGTTTAGTACAAGGAATGAGAAAAAATTGCTTGGGAGTTTTCTGCAGGGCTATTGTTTTGTTTATGTCTTTCACACGCTTTCTGCCCAATGATCTTAAGTCTTTTATGATATGTTATTTGTGCTTTGTGCAACAGTAAACTTGATTTTTTTTCCATGAGTGTTGGACTTAGAAGCCCGTGGCCTTGTGGAAGCTCTAATTGAAGCTGAATCGGCTGCTACGAACACGAATATGAATAACACATCAAATAGGATCAAGCATCCAATGTGGAAATCTGAGATATCTACCAGCGGCCAACCCCATCTAGTTCATTCCGCTTGATGATAGGCAGCTCACATCGACTTAAATCAGGTCTTAGCTTCAGCTTCCCAAAAAGGATTCTTTCTCCTCCTCTCTTTCTTATTAGAACAGATGAAGTAACAAGAACAGTATTCATAGGGCCATTCCATGCACTTTCAATAGGAAGGGAATTAAATCTTAAATCTGAAATCTCATTAAGATAATTCACTAGATTGAGATTGTCCTTATCACTTGCCAATTATGAAATGAAGAGAATAACTTTCAAATTTGGAAAGATTCACATTAGCCGTACATAGTTGTCAATTTCTGTTCAGTTCAGCCGAAATGGCAGAATGATTTCCATTCAATCCTCTAGCCGAACCGAATTACTCATGTGAAAGTTTTTATTTGGAATTCCAATCTGTTTCAATCGATCTCAGTCAATTAGGTTCATTTTTGTATTTTGTCTATTTTGGTCTGTTTTCGTCCATTTTGGCAGATATTTTTATTTATTTATTTTCATTTGAAAAAAAAAAAAACTGAGAAGTCTTTTTGGTAATTTCTCATCAAAATTTATGCGAACCTTTATTATATTGAAACTTATAAAATAATTGCATACCATATTATGAATGGAGATTGGAGAACACGTCTAATTTTGCATTTTCATATAAACATAGCTTATGGATGATTCCTTTCACATGTAGAAATAAGATTTTGACATATTGATTTAGTAGAGTAAATTAAATGTATATGATTTTTATGTTATTTTTGAATTTTAGTATTTTTGGGATTTATATATATATTATTATATGTTTTTCTTGAAGTGATACTCCGAAATATATCACCAAAATTCTCAATCGACCGAAACATTCCAGTTTGTAGTCAAAATCAAATAGGGTCCAAATGAAAATTGAAAATTATGATACTTACCTATAGAGCTGGACTTTTAAATCTAAGCCACTTGCATCAGTGAGGGACATTTCACTATAAGGCGCGTAACAAAAGCACATCCATTACATATGTTACATCCCACATCGCTCATGTGAGTGTCCAAAGTGAAGGCTAAATGTGCAATGTCATCCTAACTTGGTGTGATGTGTTTTAAAGCCTTGAGGCAAGATTGGATGCGCTTGGGCCAGATCCTCTGGTCGAATAGCCCATAAGCTAAAGAGGACAATATTGCACCGGGCTTGGGTTGGGTCGTTACAAATGGTATAAGAGCTGAGGATGGCTCAATCCCACATCGCTCATGTGAGTGTCCAAAGTGAAGGCTAAATGTGCGATGCATTCCTAACTTGGTGTGACGCGTTTTAAAGCCTTGAGGCAAGATTGGATGCGCTTGGGCCAGGTCCTCTAGTCGAGTAGCCCATGAGCTAAAGAGGACAATATTGCACCGGGCCTAGGTTGGGTCGTTACAACATATATAATTCATTTTACCATGAGTGCAACTGTGGAAATTCTAATAGGAAGAAAAACACATTTTATATCATTTCTCACATTTATTTATTTATTTGTAAATTATAGCAAGGAAATGGACACATGCATGAATATATATATATATATAAATATACAAGTTGTATTATGTAAAATTAGGGTACAACTGTAGTTAAAAGTGCATGAGTGAAATTAAAGTACCTGGTATTCCAAGTCCTCAGTCAAAGAATGAGAGATTCTTGTTGCAGAGCTCACAATGCTAACTATTGGGCAACTAAATTATGGCTGCATACCATTCAAAAAAAAAAAAAAAAAATTATGGCTGCATGGAGATATAGTTACAAACATCATGAAATGGAAACATTGAATGAAAAATGGGCAGATGTTGAAAAAGTGTTAATAGGTCTTAGAAACATTTACAGGAGAAGTTCTGTCGGTGGAATCTGGTAGATTACATTCCTTCATATGATGTACTTAAAACAATAATCACGTTAAAAGTAATTCTTTTATTATACTATATTACAAGCCACGTAGTAGTGTAAATGCAGGGAAAACCCCTAACCACAATCAAAATTATGAAGTATTGTTGGAAATCTTATCATCAGTGATGTTCTAGCTGAAAAGGTCATTCATGTTATATGGTTTAATGATCCTAAAGGGTTTAATAATATAAACTTAGGGCATGTTTCTTTACTGAAATTTAAGGAATTCCTACATTTCTAAATTCCCCTGTGGAATTCCTAACTCATCTTTTGTACTTGAGCATCTAGAAATTCCAACAAAAAGCAAAGATATTAATATTCTAGGAATTTCAAATGTCATTTAAAACTTTTTAGGTGGCTGAAATTTTGGTATTCTAGTCAAGAAACATGGCATTTGCAAATGCTATGTGAGAAGCCATTACATCATGTTCTTGAATTCCCAACACACCAAATTCTTGCCAAAACATCTAGTAAAGAAACCCATAAAACCACCTCCCAGACCCCAGCAATTAGAGTTTCAAAACCAATAGTTAGATCCTAAATTGCCATGCTTCAGCGTCCCACACGAAGAAGTTGATAAGAAATATTATTACAAATAATCATGTTAACTTATAGGTAGCAGTAGATTTTTAGGAAGAGAAAATCCAAAAGTGAGGAAAATTTTCAAAAATGTGATTGGATATAAAAGGTGGATATTAGAAACAAAAAGCACTGGGGCAAGCCTTTAATAGCCTAGTTAGTCCTTGGTTTAATTCATATTCAAGTTTGTCTTCACAATTTGGTACATGTCAAAAGAAAGTTTGGTGACTCTCGTATAGTTTGATTAATTTTGCACCATTCATCTCTCAAACACCCATGCGCGTATATGAATTCCCAAGTTTCAATGGGCATTTGAAATTTGGTCATTGGATTTTCATATAGATTTCTGATTTGGGTTCTTTTCACCAGTCGTAAGTTGTGAGTTTTTGGTTTTGCTCTGTTCTCTTGTTTATAGGAAATATGGAAGGTTATGGTGTTGGGTTTTTTAGAAAACTTCATCTCTCTCTAATATATATCAATTCCCAAGTTTCAATGGGCATTTGAAATTTAGTCATTGGGTTTTCATATAGATTTCTGACTTGGGTTCTTTTCACCTTTGAAAGTTATGAGTGTTAGGTTTTGCTCTGTATAGGAAGTATGGAAGGTATTTGAATTATGATGTTGGGTTCTTTGATTTTGTTGGGTTTTTTTTTTTTTTAGGAGTTTTGCCAAATATTTTTCTAATTGTTTCTACTGCTGAGATTAATTCTAGTAGACAGTTGCCAAACAATTTTAGATCATGCCAAACGAAATAGAACTAGGAAAGAAAGATAGCACCGACCTCAACCCCTCTCCGGACGCACATCGAGTTGCTACTGCTAGTATTACATATGTGCCTGAGCAGCTGAGCTTGAACATAAGAATATTCTGGCATGTCGCAAATCTATGTCCTAACACACTGAATCGATGATTTACATCTTATGTGGAAGGAATGGGAAAAAGGGGAAGAAACATGAGAGTAACGTGGGTTCTGAAAATCAGTAACAGATATGCTTGAATTAGCTGCAAAAAGAGGAAAAGACCATATAAATAGACAAATGGGTTGGAAGCAACTGAGAAATTCCGTGGAAATCTCTTTACCTAAAAATGAAGACGAACCGGAGAAGATTCAAAAGATGGTATGTAATGGTAGGAAGCAACGGCGCATTTGGTTGGAAAGATGGAAGAAGACCGAATGCTTTCCACACGAAACTGGGGAGTAATGACGTTCTCCTCTTTCTTTCGCAGAGATACCTTTGCAAGGAAAAGAACAAAAATAATGGTAACGAATAAAAGACGATTCTTTCGGAGAATAGTCATTTGCTTCATTTGTTTCCTTACTGGGAGAGAGCTGCTAATGCCTAGGCAAGTAAATGGCTCATATTCTCTTACTATCCAAAAATTGGGTATGGGTATTTATTTAGTCCTTGATTAGTAAATAGTTCCGGATTCGGTTCTACCTTGGTTTGGATCTATGGACTCGAGATGACATGTTACCTCAATTTTTAAAAATATTTTCTAAAACCATATGTTTTTAATATCATTCTTTACCTAGACTTGGACCCCGGATCCAAACTCATCCGTCCCATATATGGTTCTGGTTCCAGAGTCAAAATATCAGTTCCAAAACGGTTCCGGATTCGGATCCGGTTTTACCTTATCCTTAACGATTCCGGCTGCGAGTCCACCATGGACCCGAACCAAAAATAACCCATTTACAACCCTACTAATGACGCACCCAAAACTTCTTTTTCTACGGTTCCACCTCTCTCTATGCACTATTTAAGTCTAAAGAATTATCAAAATTTCTTTCTACACATCTCTTTTTACCTAATTTATCCAAAACTCTCCATGCACCCTCAATTTTTCTGTACACTCCCCTTCTTCCTCCCCACTCTCATCGTCCCTCTCTCCTTCTCCTCTCTCTCTCTCTCTCTCTCTCTCTCTCTCTCTCTGCAAGCCACCTGCCCTCTCCCTCTCCCTCTCCCTCTCCCTTCCTCTAATTATCCTTGTTTGCTGCCTCCCTCTCTTTGCTTGCCTCTGTCACCACTCTCTCTATTTCTCTCACCCTCACCCTCTCTCCATGTCCCTGTCCCTCTCCCCCCTCCGGTGGTGCTGTTGGAGGGGCAGTGGTGGTCAGGTGGGTGGGTGCAGAGAGAAATTGAGCGAGGTATGAAACTGTGAATGATGTCCATTTAGGTAATTTCACACATGGGTATATTGGTTTTAAAATAAAGGGATATGGAAAAAGAGGTTTTGGGTGTCGCATTAGCAGCTCTTAGGATTTTATTTGTCATCTTCCATTTCATTTTAACGTAAACTTGTGCAATAACCCGTGGTAAGCACCGGCAAGACCCACATGGCTAGAGTCCCTGCTCCATTTAACTATTTTGAAAAGACCTAACCCGAACCACATAACCCTAATCCAACGTTGGTGAATCCATTTAACCTACCGATCTAACCAAAGTTGTAGAAGTTTCACACAAGTCCAATCCATTTTAATTATTAGGGTTCTAATTTTTTTTTTCTTGGTAAAAAAAGTAGTAAGGTTCTATTTGAGCTTAGTTATACGACAATTCAACTATGAAAATTACTTTATAATAATGATATTTTTGATAATGACACTTGCCCTACATGTGGCACTTCAGAAGAATCAATTGAGCATACTCTCTTTCTATGAGATCACGCCAGAGTTAACTGGTTTGGTTCCAACATAGGAATGCTATCTCATTCTATTGCTCCTTTTAGGATCAGGGATCGACGGATTTCTTTTAGGTCATGTTTGACAACCAAATTTTTAGGAAAAAGATTTTCAATTTCCCTAAAGATGTGTTAAATTCATATTTAGCAATTGTAAATTTCTGATGATTTGGATAAATGAAAATCTTCATTTATTAGGATTTTCAGATCCGACCACTCCCCATAAGATTTAAAAATCCTTACTTAAGTGGATTTGCACACTGAATCTTATTTTTCTCAACTATATGTATCGATACATACCAATATCAATGTGAAACCCTCAACTATACAAATCCCCAGCAAGGAATTTTTGTTCCAGTGGTAGTGAAGAATCGTCAGATCTATGGATTCCTCGCCTATTACTAAACATGCTCTTATGGACTTTTCTGATATATTAGTTTCACCAATCTCTCCCTAAACTAAAATCTAGGTCCTTGCTTTATGGTGGGCAATATGGAAAAGTAGAACTTATTTAATTTTTAAGGGCACAAAAATCCAACCCTTTCGTAAGATTAATATTGCTAAAGGTATGATTGAGATTTCCATGGACAACCACGAAAATGTTTGCCAAGGATTGTCATAATCTCACCAAGATTTTAGTTTTACTGTGAGTAGCCCTATAGGCACAAGTCTTGTGTTCTCATATGCAGAAGATGGAAAATTAGGTTTTAACTTTGCCATTTGGTTTGATGGTTCTTGGGTGTATGTAGTATCGTTCGATGAACTTAAAGTCTTTTGTCTAAATGAAGCAAAGGTTAAAGCCATCCTTTTTTTTTTTTTTTTTTTTTTCGCCAAAAGAAATTAGCTTACTTGGTTTTTGCAGAATTCACATTTTGTTTGATGCCTTTGAGGTGGTTCGAGTTATGAATGGATTGCCGGATTGGTCTATTCAATCCATTTTGTTGGACACGAAAGGGTTAGTCTCTTTTTATTATCATATTATATTTTCTCATATCCCTAGGACCATGAATGGTTGAGCATATTATATTTGCTCATGTTGTTATCCTATTGTATTGTCATGCTGGCTCGAGCTTGGCTCATAAGGTAACAGAGACAAGCCATGCGGGAGTCGAATTTCAACTATAGCCATGATGATTAGGGCCCATCCTGATTGGCAGTTTACTAGGTTGGTAACAGCAATGTAAAGCCTCTATTTTTTAAAGAAGGTGTCACATTCCCTCCTCTTTGTTTAAAAAAAAAAGGCAAAAGCAACTTTCTTTATACGCTAAATGCAAAAAATTGCCCAGTTTTTACAAGAAAAAGTAAAAAAGTTTCCTTACATATCATCATAACCTCCTTATATATTATATACTCTTGATTTGATGTTTTACTTTAATCTTATTTTACGATAAAATTACCAAACCTCTATCACTGTGTCAAGTCATGCTGGGCCTACTATCTGCTCTTTAAGTATGGACAGGCCTAGGCTGCTCAACAGACTAGTGGGGAGACGCAGATCCAAAATCAAAAAGTCTATTTGGATAAACTTTTTGGCCAGAATTTTGGACAAACCCTATGGTATGACTTGAATGCTTGAATATTGATATTCAAGTCATACCATAGGGTTTGTCCAAAATCCTGGCAAAAAAGTTTATCCAAGTAGCACTACTCATCCAAAATTGGCTTCGCTTAGCCCTAATACAGATTGGCTAGAGCCACAGGCCCACAGCATTGGGTGGTCCTGCCCGGTGGGTCAAGTCTAACTTTCCACTCTACTGCTAGGGTTTTTCTCTGCATCCATCCCAATTTCTTTTCCACAAACCCTTTGATAGAGTTTGGAATCCGCCATGGCGAAGAAGAAAAAAAGCAATAAGAAAAAAGACGGTGCCGTTTCCATGGAATTATCCACAGATACGAATCTTCCACAGGGTGGGTACTGTTTCCTTCATCCTCCCCTTCTCTTTTGTTTTAAGTCTACAGTCTTGACTCCGACTTATGGATCCAAGTGCGAGGAAATGAAGTTCCATGGAATTTCTTCGATGTTTTCCATGGAAATTACTTTCTCGTTCTGGGAAATTTTCTCTTGATGTGATGATATCTTTGATGGGCTCTGTACAAACAAGCCCTTGATTTGTATTCAGATAACATTGTCGATTCTTTGAATGTGGGAAGATGAGATTACCAAGTTTGGATACTGATTTGGGGCAAAAAGGACAAAGACCCATACAACTTATTACTTCCTTTTCCATTTTTAATAATCTAAATGTCAGGTTCAGCAGCTTCATGCTTCATGTTCCACTGAGGCAGAGTGCAAGAAGTCTGATTTTGCCTTTTCACGAAATTCAGCAATCAACCACTGTTGTGTTTGTGCAGTGTTGGAAGAAGTTGGGTTACTCGAAAACTGAATTTACCCATTCAAATGGTGTTGTAGACGTGATAGAAAAGCTCATTAAAGCGTTTAAATGACTGGTTACTAAAATCTTAAGTTCAACCCTTCACAATTTGGAGGGCCTAGTCAAACTTAATCATACCAGATCATAACTGACTGGGATAAACCTGAAATTTCCGTCTGGGACTGGGATTTGGGATTAGCAGATAGTTAGAGCATGTCAATGCACATGTTTTAGTTGGAATTTGGAATTCTAAAAATATTAGAATTTGAGGGCATATGGACTGTAAATTCCTTTGCTTCCAAGTCTTTTTTGGATCCTTGCGAAGGCAGGTAGCTCATTTTATGCATAAATTAGGACTAATGCATTTATATAGCTTGAGCTACCTTCATTTGATAGTTATTATTATAGTCCTTGCTGTAACCAGTTATAGTAAACATAAATGCAGGTACTAAATTGAGTACAGGGAAGTTGAGTTCCAAGGCTCTGGACAGGGCCCAGGAAATGTGCAAAACAGCTTTGAATTTGCTACTGCTGGCATCTAAATGTGAAATATGCATTGCAAACTTTTATATGTTTATTTGAATTTGTTAACTTTCTAATGGGTTTTCCAGTCACGATTTTAAAATTCTGAAGCATTGTTATTTATTTCCTATAATTGTATATGCAGCAATGGAGACAACAGAAGCAACAGTTTCGAAGCCAGTTCTTGGAGTTGTGAACAGGTCAGTGCTACTAACTTTTGTTTCTACTTGTAGCAATTGCTCTGAAAAATCAATTTATAAATGACATTAGATTGACAATTGTAAGATTGTTTAAGAATTTTTATAAGCATTCTGAACATAGAAAAAGGTGGAAAGATATCTTAAGTTTAAATCTTTCAAAAAAAAAAAAAAAAAGATTTGTAAAGTTGAAAATTCCACATCATTGCTCTTTGTTTTTATGTACTATATGGGATTCTACTCACACTCATGTTTTATACCACAACCTGAACAAAAACTTTTCTTTTCTTCAAAAAAATTCAGTAACAAAATTTATTAAGTCTACTTGAAAAGGTACACAACAATACAGTATAGTTGGTGCATGCTGTATGCAATTGGAATGGGAAGGAATAGTCTGACTAAATAAGAATGCCAAATCCAGCATAGGTGATGCATGCTGTATGTAATTGGAATGGGAAGGAAAAGCCTGACAAAATAAGAATCACCTCCTTGTAACCTAGACTCTTTGAAGAACTCTGGAGAATTTCAGGTCTAATTCCAGTTTTGGTAAGGACTTGGCTTCTTGATTTGTGTATGTGTAGGCATGTGAGGATTCAATTGACAGAGATGATAAAAGCTCCCGATTCTCCTTCAAAATAGAAGTTATAACCATTATGGATCATTTCCTCTTCCCTTAGCCCACCATATTGCATTCTTTGAATCCTCAAGGATTAGATTCCTTACAATCATTCCTTAAAAATTGTAAATGCTTAATGGGTAGCCATGATCTCCACTCTGTGGATTGCTTGTCCACAAAGATGACCGGGACGCATATTTTACACATAAAATGAAGTATTGAATATGATACACCATGATACATTGTCTATTTTGAAGCATCCGGATTCTAAGTACCATAGGTTGCCGTCGTTATTCCTCAATACCTCCCCAATCCCAGCAGGATCACGTGTTCTCTTGGTTGCGTCATCCACATTAAATATCAACCAGTGTTGCCAAGTTTTTACTGTATAATCCTGTGTGAAGTACTTTCCTCCCCCTTCCCTTGTTGTAACTTCACAATGTCTTAGAAAAACTGTCATCTTATTGTCTTTTTTGCTCTTCTCTGGCGGTAGTCCAGTGTGCAACTTTACCCTTTTTCATGAGTCGAAGAACTTATTGACTCATCGATTTTTCATTTTTTTGTTTGTATGTTTGTTTTTTTACTACTTTTTTCTTTAAACCCATGATGCAGGATGGCCACACATAGGGCCAAGATAGTTTAGAAATTATTTTTATTTTTCTAATTATTTTTTATTAGGTTTCTAATTTCATTAAAGAACTGTAACTAGGATTAGGTTTCCAATTTCATTAGAATTCTTATTTTATTTCCTAAGTAGATTATTAGGTTTCCTAGCCACCAAGTTTTCTCTTCTTATTTATATGGCATTGCAGAGTAGAGAGAGTTGATTAATAGAATTTGGGTCTTATCCCTGAGGTGCATCCTCGTTATTGTCTCTATGTAGATGTTTTGAAGTGTCTACGGAAATGTGCTTCGGCACTTTCAAGCAAGCCCTAACCCTATGGCCTGCACCTGTTTGGTATCAGAGTGGAATGATCCTCATCAATCAGTTGGCAAGGTACTCTTATTCCTACCATTCCAACGTCACCATCTTCGTTCCATCCTTTCCTGCTATCAACCTGTTGATTCCCCAATCACGAATTTCAGATTTCCCAAATCCCTAAGCACCCAACCCAGACGACCAAACCTGACCTGACCATAACCCCTAATTGTGTCCGATCCATCACCAACCCCATCCGAACCTAGTTGAGCCCACTCGAACCCATAAATCTAAAAGGCCAGCCGAATAATATCTTCTAGAAATCCCAATCATCTGAACTCCAAACCCAATTTTCTAAAACCCTTATCTCCATCGACACTAACGCCATTCTTCTAAAGACCGAAACCCAATCGATCCTCCACCCCTTCATGGGCCGAATCCTCACCCAAACCCCATCTTCCTTTCAATCCCCCCTCCCGAATCCATCTGAAGACCCCAACGGAAAAATCCAATCTCCCTACCCCATACCAAAGTGACAATAAAAAAGAAGTAAAAGAAGGGAGAAAGAAGATCAATCAGAAGAAAGAGAAGAAGAATATAGTGGGGCAAAGCATACTTGGCCTTCATTATGTCACCGTTGCATCATCATCCTCTTCGCTGACATAGTGGAGAAAGCCCATCAGCCGCCTCCATTGTCACCATTGTCTCCATCCGCAGCAAATAGCAGCAGCATCTCGGTCAAACTGCAGTCTGCCATTGCCCACCTTCATTGGAACCACAAACTCCACCTCTTTTTCGCAGAGTAGAGGAAAAACGATAGGGTTTCGACACAGCCAAAATCGGGGAAAAAAAAATCACAGGTTCCCTCCCTCTCTGATACATGTTTGGGCCTATTTGCAGATTCGGGTCAGGTCAGATCAGTTCCAATATGATTGTGGAAAATAGCAAACCAGCGACAACAACATATTTCAGCATATCTCAGTCAAGGCAGATTTGACCAAATTGAGGGCCCAGATTTGTATTCGTGATATCGGAGTTGATTGTCATCGGAATTCGAATTTTTTTTAGCCATTGTGTTTGTGGAGAGCCAGATCTACGACATCATGTAAGTTAAAATTTAAAATTGTGGTGTCTGCATTCATGGAGAAATCTCCTGCAATCGTTGCGAAATTGACTAGAGCCATTGCTCAGTTGTCCAATGCGGTCAGTCAACTCCAAGCAACTCGTGCAATTATGGCAATCAGACCTATTTCTTTAAAAAATGATCTTCATGTGGATAACTATTGAGGTGAAGGCTAGGAAATAGAAAATCTCAAGATAAAATTCGATGCAACCATCTTTAAACAAGAGGACAACGTCGATGAAAAGATGGAAGATGTAAAGGAAGAGGGAGGAAAGTGTACATTGAAGACATGGATCTAACAACTGGTCTAGTGCTTTCATAAGAAGAACTCTCCTTTGTCATTCCTCATATTGACTTCATCTTTGGAGATGAAAGATAGTTGGTAAAAGAGATTACAATTTGATAGTGCGGGTTTTACAATTTAAGTTTCAGAAGGTTCGATCACGTGTCCACTCAAAATCCGACCATCAAAAGAAGCTATGTGCCATGCCTATTTTGAAATGGAGGAAACGATCGCATACAATTTCAAGCTGTGCGCATAAGCAACAATTCAACCAAAGGATCGGAAGGTCATCCGATTGATCTTCAACCCAGGAGGACATTTACTGAACTCGAGGTCGAGTTCCTTCCAAGCCGGGGAGAATGATGTAGGATGGACATGTGGGCCACACATAGGGCCAAGACAGTTTAGAAATTATTTTATTTCCCTAATTATTTTTTATTAGGTTTCTAATTTATTAAAGAATTGTAATTAATATTAGGTTCTCAATCTCATTAGGATTCTTATTTTATTTCCTAAGTAGATTATTAGGTTTCTCAGCCATGAAGATTTCTCTTCTTATGTATATGGCATTGTAGGGAAGAAATTCTTAGAGAGAGTTGATTAATAGAATTTGGGTTTTATCCCTAAGGTGCATCCTTGTTGTCACCTATCTAATGATCCCAATAATCCCTACGTGTTACCTATCCACGTTTTTGCTCGTGTTTATTTCGGTATTTAGAAATGAAATCCCTTGCCACGCATCATGTAATATTTAGAAATGAGAAATCCCTTGCTATGCGTCATGGTAGATTGAGAGTCTGTGAGGCATTCTGCGGTGGCATCCTCGTTATTGTCTTTGCAGAGATGTGTTGAAGTGTGCACATGTGATTCGGCACCATTATTGTGCTTCGGCACTTTCATGTAAGCCCTAACCCTAGGGCCTGCATCAACACCCTTGTCGTTTCCTTCCTTAGAAACCAAATCATTGTTTTGATGTCATCTTACGTAATATCCTTTCCCTCTTTTGAAATGGACCTGCACCCCAAGACTTAGAAAAGGCCCTACATCCCTAGTAAACCTGCACAACACTAAAATGTGTTCCATTGGTTAATTACTGCAACTCCATAGCTGGAACACTTGCAGACTGTCTGGTGGAGCATATCTTCTCGATTGTGTTGTAGATGCACCTTCGAAGATCCCTAGTGGATCTCCCACATCCACTGAACATGGGTCTCACATAATACTAACAAAATAATATATTTTATTGTTTTTAGCATTTAATTTTTTTATTTTTGCATGTTCATATGTAAAAAGGTGTTACACATGATTAGGTGCCTTTGATGGGCTATTTTGTTACCTATCTAACAATCCCAATAATCCCGGCGTGTTACCTATCCACGTTTCTGCTCGTGTTTTTTTCGGTATTTAGAAATGAAAAATCCCTTGCCACACATCATGTAATATTTAGAAATGAGAAATCCCTTGCTATGCGTCATGGTAGATTGAGAGTCTGTGAGGCATTCTGTGGTGGCATCCTCGTTACTGTCTTTGCAGAGATGTGTTGAAGTGTGCACATGTGATTTGGCACCGTTATTGTGCTTTGGCAATTTCATGTAAGCCCTAACCCTAGGGCTTGCATCAACACCCTTGTCGTTTCCTTAAAAACCAAATCATTGTTTTGATGTCATCTTACGTAATATCCTTTCCCTCTTTTGAAATGGACCTGCACCCCAAGACTTAGAGAAGGCCCTACATCCCTAGTAAACCTGCACAGCACTAAAATGTGTTCCATTGGTTAATCACTGCAGCTCCATAGCTGGGACAATTGCAGACTGTCTGGTGGAGCATATCTTCTCGATTGTGTTGTAGATGCACCTTCGAAGATCCCTAGTGGATCTCCCACATCCACTGAACATGGGTCCCACATAATGCTAACTTACAAACTAATATATTTTAATGTTTTTAGCATTTAATTTTTTTATTTTTGCGTGTTGCATATGTAAAAAGGTGTTGCCACGCATCATGTAATATTTAGAAATGAGAAATCCCTTGCTATGCGTCATGGTAGATTGAGAGTCTGTGAGGTATTCTGCAACTTCTTTAAACATGCTTCCCCTATGTGCATCCATGTTCAGCCCTGAATGTTGTGACCCACCTGTATCTGTTTGCCATTGCTCAAAGGATAATTGATATTGACCTTTGTTGCTTCAATTTTGTCTCTGCGGTGGCATTTTCTTTATTCCACAGGAACTGCCAATCCCGACAATGACCATACTCTTCCGATTCCCACAAGCATGGGTGAACCCAAGTAAAAGCTTTTGGGGGTGTCCCCCCACCTCCCACCCCCACCCCCACCCCCACCCACCCGCCTGGGTCCGCCTGTGAAACTCTTCTGCTTCCAAAACCCACAAAAAAAATCTATGATCCTCCCCCAAAACCCACGTGAAGTCCTAGGTTTGCCCCAAAATTGAACTACCTGTTAGGGTCTGCACCCCTCAGAAGGAAAATCCTGGGCCCGCCGCTACCCACAAGTCGACCAAAGCCAATGAGCCTGTGCCCATTTATTTTTTGGTTGGACTAATAATCTTGCTGATCAACTCGTGAATAAGATAGACCCACATCTATATATATTTTCTTCAAAAAGTCTCCCTCTCTGAGCTAGAAAATGGCTTTTACCAATCCATTTAGCTTCATTGATTCCAGCCATCCCTCCATTAGGAGAAGCAAACTTCTTTATACTTGATTTGATAGGAGGGTTATGTGCATGGATACAACATTCATGAAACTTAGGCTCTACTATCTCAGCTTTCGTTCGAATGGGCTCTTACTTTTGAAATGGTTACTGACCTCAAAGGAGTCCATGACTCATGTCACTATCTCAGTGTACGCTCGAATGGGCTCTTACTTTTGAAATGCCTACTGACCTTGAAGGAGTCCACGACTCACGTCACTGGTCTCCTTGCAGTTGTGCACATGGAAGAACTGTCCGCTGTCTTCTTCCTTGCCCGCCTCTATTTCCTGCAACTATGATGCTGCTTCTTTGACGTCTTCATACCCCTCTATTTACTCTAAATGGGTGTCAGTCTGGTTCCAATATTTGTTGATAATCCTTTCCATGTTTTTTAATATATAAATAAAGAAAACAGAGCCATTCATCTCTACTTCTGAAGTCTGCATCAGTGGTTTTGCTGCATCAATCTGGACCAGAAGATAAAAAATGATTCAACCTGGGGTTCCACTTTTCCCAGGATGCAGCCAATCTTGGTGAACACCTCCAACCAGGCATAAAGGGGGAATGAAAACATCCTTGCCCAGGCATTCCTCCATCTAGATCCATTCTTTGTTGGCACATGATTGGATGGCTTTGATATGAGGGACATTCGCTGTTGGCATGTGTATGCTTTAGCTATTTGACTTTTATCTATTGTTATTCGAGTTTATCACCAATCCAATATCATATGAGGATAATTTGAAATTCATACTGTGAGGCATTAAGAATGTTGATCATTTTTTTATTTTTATTTTGAAAGGAAATTTGGGTATTTATATGACGTGCATGTTTCTTTTCTTCCTTGGAACTTTTGAAACAGGAAGATAAAGAAGGAGGCGGCAATGAAAAGATCAAAGAACCTCAGGAAGATGAAAGCAATTGAGAAAGCCATTTCTAAAAGTGAGCAGTCTGAGGAGAAAATCTCAAAGAGCAAAATCAAAGTACAGAGAATTCAGTCTGCAAAGTCTCTATATGATTGATAGGTGTTAGCAATGCTCATTGATGCGGTGGTAATGCCCTTGACTCCTGCCCAATGAGGAGAAATGCTAATTTTAAACGTACTTTTGTTCATCTTTTTCTTCTTTTTTGATAACCCAGGGTATCTCTATCTCCCACCCAGCCCAGCTCAGACGCCTTTTCCAACCTGAGCCCAAGGGACACTCAATTTTGGCAGCCAAGAACTAGGGGCACACCCAAACCCTCCTATCCACATGCAAAAAATAGAAAATTCTATAAGAGAATGCATCTTTTACTTTCTTGGGGCAATATTTAAAGGGGAGAAGAGTTAGTGTATTGGGAAGATCAATAAGAGGATGCATTTTTTTATATGATTAACAAGCGAATTTCATAGAAGAATGGATGTGAATAGGATCATCTACAGTAATGGCTTAGGAAACAGGTTTTTGCTCATTTTGCAACAAATTAAGTTATAGGGATGATATAGACTTTCAGCTGAAGAGCTGACTTTAAGCCCGTATAGCAATCATAGAAATAGTAAACCATGTTGGTTTCTGAAATAGTATACTATGAACCTTTTTCTGCCAGATGACCTGATAGTTATTGTTAGTCATTGACTCCTATTTGCAGCAAGAAAAAGTTACATTTAGGTAAGTTATGCCGGCATTGCTCATCTGCTGGTGTATATCAGCAGGTTGGATCGGCTACATAACTTCTGTTTAGCTATTTCACTCTACATGAATTACATTTCTGTCAAAAACCAAATAAATCCTATGTTTCTAGTTGAATGATCTTTCTTGGTGATTGTTAGCCATTGCCTTTTATTTAATCGTCAGTTTTTGAAAGCCTTCTAAGTGATTGTTAGAAGTGCCAAATCATGCTCATTATTAATAGGATTCCAGATCTTCTGCTGCTCAGATGCAGGAGAAATTCGTGAAATTCTTCAATGGGGGTATGCTGATTAAAAATCCAAACTGCAAAATAAGTATTTGCTTTTGTATGACCAGTGGTCAAAATTCACTCAATAGGAGTTAGGCCCATAGTCATATTAATCCTATAAAATAACTTGTCTTTGACAGGTCTATTGGCCCAAAAGAGTGCCACGTGTTTCTTAAGCGCTGAATAAAAATTAATGAAAACAAAAAGGAAAAATAAGTATGTTCCACATTCCCAACTGTTGTTGTAGACTGACGATCATTACATCTAAGAAAAAAGATTTACATGAAACGAGAACAGAGTCGATAAGATTACATCTGAAAAAAAAAAAAAAAATTCAATTTATGGAAAGAGTAGAAATATAGACTGATTATCATTCATTCATTCATGTGTCTACCACAGTTACCATTTCTGGGTAAGTGGGGGAAAGCTGAGGTGCAGAAGAGGCCACTCACAATCAGCTGTCATCTGCTTTTCTTTTGGTTCCACGCCGTTCTTCTTCTTCCCCAAACATATCTAATAAGAAAGGTTGGAGGTGCATTTTGGTGTCATGATTGTCCCAGTCCAACGAGTCCCACCATCTTCTGCTTCCTAAGATATGTTTGAGAGAGGATGGTATACTGTTTATAGAGAATGGAAGCATCTTCAGCATTGGGCAATAGAGTGCCGTGATATTTTCAAGAGAACTGCAAATTAATATTTTCTTACAAATACTCTTCAACTTGGGTAGATCAGCTAATGTTAATTTCTCCAACCTTGGTAGTGTGATGTTTATGTTATTGTTTGCTTCACCAAAGTCTCCCATATCCACTACCATCTCCTCCATTGCTTGGCAACCAAGGACACTTATCTCTTCAAGGTTTTGGAGGGTCTGGAACCACCCAACCGATAATACATACTTCAGCTTTGGACAATTTGAGATGTGTATGTACTTGAGGTTTGCTAGGGTGTTGACGTGCAATTTGGTGTTGGGGTTCTCCCATTCCAACAAGTCGTCCACCATCTCCTCCATTGCTTTGCAACTACTAACCCGTATACATTCAAGGTTTTGGAGGGTCTGTAACCACCCAACCGAGAATACATACCTGAGCTTTGGACAGTTTTCGATGTGTATGTACTTGAGGTTTGCTAGGTTGTCACCCTGAGTCGGTTCCTCCATGTATATAGTACTCAAATTCTGCAAGTCACTAATCACCAACTCAGTCAAGTTACTCTCAGGAAAAGCTACAGAGTTCTTACAATCAATACCAGAGACGTATACCTGACGTTCCCTACTATAGAAATTATTTTGTAAGTCTGTTACATCAACGAATGCACATTCATAGCCAACTGTAAGAACAAAGCAATTTAAACCTCGCCAATGCCCAGATCTTACATAGGATGACAAAGCACTCAAGTCTATGAAGTCGACAAGAAGTTTTTTTAAATGCATCAAGCTCACAATGTCTTCCACGCTTGCTCCCCTTCCATTTCTGTTTTCATTTGATGACCACTTCCATTTACTCTCCACCATTGATAGTTCTTCTAAATGGGAGAAACTGGATATTGTGCCAATAGGAACCATTTCTAAACTTTTTGTGGCAGAGAGGCCAAGGCATCTAAGATTAGTTAAACCATCCATTCCATCTGGCAAATATCTGATTGCAGTTCCAGTGAGGTTCAACACCCTAAGTTCTGTGAGTTGTACAACTGAAGGAACCTCTGTCAATTTCCAACAGTCCCTTAACAGCAGAGCATGAAGGTTTACTAAGTTGGACAGTGATTGCGGTAAAAACTTGATGCAAGTTCTGGACAAATCCAAAACTCTAAGGTTTTGCATGTGTTCAAAGAATAAATGATCGATGTTGCCCAATCTAGAACCTTCCAATAACAAGGTGGAGAGCTTTGGACACTTGGATTGACATGAAAGCATTTTAATGTCGCTGTACATTAAAGATACTCTAATTGCATCACCCATCAAATTCTCATTCCTTGGAAACTCACCTACTTTGGAACGGACCTTGACCACAAATAGATAAATCTTCTTTGTGATGGCAATGGCTAAATCTCTAAGTAAATCATGCATCTTGACAAAACTTATATCCAAACCACCATGTTTTCCATTCTCCAGCATGCATGCATCTTTTAAATCGTTTATTATTGTGTAGCCTTTATCAAACCCCTTCTCTCGATCCTCAACTTCATCAAAAATTCCATCTGCTATCCAATTCTCAATTAAAGAATCACATGCTATTTGATAATCTTCAGGATATAAGGCACAATACAAGAAGCAATGTTGGTGTATTTGAGTTTTCAAATGATCAAAACTGAATTTCAAGCAGGAGAAGACATCATTTTCTAGGCCTTCAAGATCAAAACTCGAGTTTTTCAAGTCTTCTGATGCATTCCTCCATATTCTTACATCATCCTCATCCCTCAAAGCCGCTCCAATAGTAATGATTGCAAGAGGTAAGCCATCACACTCTTTAACAATAGCCTTTGCAATTGATTCTATCTCTAGTGAAAGCACAAAATTAGCACCAAGTTTTTCCTTGAACAGAGTCCATGATTCATCCTCGGTAAGACCATCCACTTCAATTATCCTTTCACTGCCCATCCCTTGACACACTTTTTTAGATCGAGTAGTCCACACTATCTTGCATTTGTTCTCTTCATTTGGTTCAGGAATCCCAATTTTTGTTAAAGAAAATGGCCTCCACATGTCATCCAAAATGAGCAGGAACTTGCCAATTAGGTTGAGAGCCATAAATATCTCAGCTGATCTACGAAGTGCATCTTCAGTATTGGACAGGCTTAAACACAACTCTTTGGAGACATCATCTTGCAATTTCTTTAGATTGGACTCCTTAGAAACTGTCACCCAAATGACTCTATCAAATGTTCCGGCATTCTTGATGTTATTGTGAATGTTGGTCATAATGGTTGTCTTGCCCACACCCCCCATACCATAGATACCAATTTTTCCTATCTGATCATTCATTAGACATTCCTCTATCCTTTTCAAATTTCTTAGAGCTGTTCCACCCACTAGCTTTGTTGGAGGAAAAGTATATGTACTGCCTCTAAACAAACTAACAAATAATCCCTCTTGAAATCGCCCATTCTCTCTTAGCTCAACAGCTTCTTTGATCTTCTCTTCAACTTGCTTAGCCAGATTTATGCGTAGGTGAAAATGAGTCCATCTCACTTCTTCTAGCTTTTTTTTAATGTCACGCACATCATCTTTAATATTTTGCACGTTCTTCAACCATAACTCTACTTCGCGCTTTGGCATCTTTCCGGATTGCAGTTTTCCTGTTTCTAAATCTTCTTTTATGTCGTTTTCACGGCAACTCAGCTCTTCAATCTTTTTATCCAAAATGCCCTCATTTTCCTTCAAGCTTTGGAGAGGTTCGCATATTTTCTTTCCCATTCCAAATAATGTTCCAAAATAATCCATGTCCACTACGCAAAGAAATGAACAATTATTCAAACTATAGTAGATAAATAATTATTTGAAAATTATGCTTTGTCACTTACATATGCATAATGCTAGAAAACTATCGGAGAGTTTTTATTAAAAAACACCACTTTTAGTGGGGCACATTGTTATACGTGACAACCTTGGAATGCCGTTGGATTGAAAGATGTGGATAAGTCCTACCTATATTTAAAATTTCTACTCCATTAGATCGTCCTAACACCATAAATTTTAATGATTTTTTGAGGCATCATTTTCTTAGTATTTCAATCCAACAGTGCCCAGGAATTGGTATAGAGATCAAATTTGATACTCATCCATCTTTCACTTACCGTTTGATTGGAATAATAAGTGATCATGCCTCTAAAGCCATTAAACTTTGGGGACATCGATCAGGGGGTTAGGTTAATCTAATAGAGTTGAAAATTTTCACATAGGTAGATCTGATTTAGATTATTCCATCTGAAGACATTCCATGGTTTTCATACACAATAGGAGGCCCAACTAGGATGCGTGTTTTTTTTATTAAAAAAAATCCAGAGGAGTTTTCCAGCACTCATATATATATATATATATATATATATATATGTATATATTAATGGTGATCTCATATGTCATATACCAAGAAGCAGGAATTTTAGTCTATGATTTATGTACCAGTGACCAACTCTCTATAACCACATTCAAAACTTTATGTTTAGATGTTCAGACTACATTTGGATGGTTTTTCTCAATGGTCAGACTCCTAGAGCATCTAAAACAAACAGAACCATGATGCTGGTGAGATCTGAATCCCAAACTTGTGGAGCAAAATATGTAAATTGTACCACTGAGCACCTTTTGCCAGTGTGTGAACATTACATATCATTCGCACATATAAAGGACTTCCACAAGGGATGAGAAGTGTAGATCTTTAGCATGTAAATGGGCCCTTTTACATACCATTCTTTATATATCTAAATTGCATGAACGAAATGTACACATGTATATTTCTCACATTAGTAATGGCTTCTTCACATGTAAAATGTTGCACACATATTAACAAGTGCAAGCAGCAAAAGGAAGAAGAAATGAACATTGAAGACTTGGATATGGTTAGCAGCGAGATTGATCATATGATGAATCTAATTGTAAGCCTACTTCCAAAAAAAGCAAATTAGATCATCGCGGGGAAAACACATTGTTTCGAAGATTGCAAAAGAAGATCAAATCGTTGATGTTCCCCATATAAATTTATCTTCATGGACCGACCATTGATATTAGGAGATTATGTGCGGATGGTATAAATTTAATAATCGAAGCATCTAATGATCAAGTCAGACATTCAAACTGGATTCAAACATTAAAACAAGCAACACCTCTAAATTACATCAAAGCAGAGAAAAAGATTGAAATCAAGAAAATTGAGTCAAGCTTCCAAACCATGCAGAGAAAATGCAGATCATGACAAGTCAAAAGATCATATGGTAGATCTTTGACCCAAGAGGGCATCTACATAACTCGGAGATCAAGTTTTCTCTAAGATTGGGAGAAACTAATACATGACAAACCTATAATCCATGTCCTTTCCTTTCATTTTCTTTCAAATTGAGTACTTTTTACTCTAGCAACTCCCCAATATCCAAAACTATCATCCTTCCCTTTTGTGCAACTCTTTCGTTCACAAATCATCCCTTGATTTTAAAGGGGAACGGTGTCGTATCATGTTGATAATTACAAAGTCCGTCTTTTTAGCATGTGGGGTCATGCCGGTGATATCTTTGTTAATTTTGTCTTCCTATGAGATATCTTTTATTAACTTTCCTTAGCGAATCATTCTTACCAAAACCCCAAGGCGTTAGCAGTAGCAGCATAAATACTTTTCATTACTACCCTTGGGTAGATTCCACTTCCCAACACTTTCCTCGGGTGGAACCCAATCGGCAAACTTTTGGCAATACACTTTTTTTCTCTCTCTAGTACCGAGTCATTCCTCCTGAAATTCAGACTTGCGATTGATTGACTTTGATGCATATTAAATTCTCTTAGCTAACCATTCATACAAAAACCACAAGGTGTTAGTTGAGGAAGGATAAATACTTTTCAATATCTTTTTCTTAGGGTATGGTTGTTTCCCTATGGTCTCTCTCCCCTGGTCCACCGATGATGCAATACGTAGTTGTATGGTTCAGTAAAATAATGATACTTGTAAAAAATGTGTGTTGGTTAAGTAGGAAAAGTTTCATTTAGTTTGTTCTCTGGTCTACTCAATTTATAAGTTGTGTCAACTCATGAATTTTTTTGAATGAATTTGATTTTCAACTGCAGTATAGTTTAATTCAATTCTCTCTGTCAACTAATAATTGTAGGTACTTCATTTGTGTATTCTCTACAACTAAATATCTATCCATGTATAAAGGTATTAAATGAACTTTGTAAAAAGGAAGATTTCATATATCTCCTTAAGCTCTTTTTTGAGTTTTTGCAAAATTGATGCCACATTTTGAAAGTTTATTTCAAAACAACGTCTAAGTTTTTTTACAGATGCTTTAATTGAGTCCTTTCAAGCAGTTGACCCCACGGCTGGTGACATTTTCTTAATTTCTTTTAAATCACAAAAATGCCCTTTGTTAAAAAGAGGGTAAGGTCCATGGTTTAAAATTTCGGTTTCGGTTGTAGTATCGGCCGGGCCGAAAAACCGATATGATATCGGTATCGGTCACGGATATCGGTTTATTGCGGTCGTCGCGGTATGCATTTTTTTTTTTTTTGAATCCAAAAAAAAATTTGCAAAACTATTTAAAAAATCCAGAATTATAAAATGTTGGAAAACAATATTTTTTCCATTAGTAACAACAATAAAACAAAATCTCGGTCACCTTAAGTTATGAGTCTTGTCTGTGTTGAAGTTTGCTGTCTTCTCTAGTATTTCATATAATGCAACTATTATTGATGATCATCATCAAGCAACAGATGTGAGATTTGAAAATATTCAAGAGGAATGTGTGATGGAGTATGGTTGTTGCTCTAAGGACTAAGGAGATGAGAGGAGAGAAGAAGAAGATGAAGATAGGGAAAAAGATAGAAAAATAGGATTGACACTTTTTATGAGATCTCGGCCAATATTTTCAAAATATCGGCTGGGATTTTGGAAAAAATCGAGATGAAAGGATATCTTGGCCGATATGGGCCGAGATATTGGTGATATTTGGCTCCGACATACCGATACCGATATCTCAGGGCCATATCGGATCGGTATGGGCCGATACCGGTTCATATTGGCCGATTTTTTCAACTATGATAAGGACTCTCTTGTCTCATTTCCTATATCGCCTCCCTCCCTCCCTCCCTCCCTCTACCTTTTTAGATTAGTGGAAGAGGAACAGGAAGAGGAAGAGGTGCCAATTTTCATTCATGATAATCCAACAGCAGATATTAGTTAAATAGGGATGTAACTTGATCAGCCAAAAGCCTCATATATTGATTAAAAAGTTCCCATTTACCCTAATAGATTAGTGGAGCCAGATCGTTCCACAGTTTTAAAGAATGCTGGTTTTCTTATCTTTCGGAAAATCGGTCTTTATCTACCTTCTGTACCAACCAAAGAAACATCTTAACTCACTTCCATTGAGCCGCAGAGGACGACATTCTTTGGCCATAGCCCATAGATCTAAGAAAAGGTTCAAAAGCATTGATCAATTGATTGAGGACTGCATCTAAATTTGGCACTTGAAGGGGACAAAATAAGGATGCTTGAACGTGGAGGGAGAACAGGAAAGAGAAAACTAGAAAAGAACCTTAGAGTATGTTTGGTAACATGCAAGGAATTCATAGATCTGATGATTCTTCACTGCCATTATAAAAAGGATGCCTTGCCGGGGATTTGAATAGTTGAGGATTTCACATTGATATTGGTGTGTATTGATGCATATAGCTGAAAAAAGTATGGTTAAATATGCAAATTTACTTAAGTGAGTATTCTCAAATTTTATGGGAGGTGGTCGAATATGAAAAATCCTAACAAATGAAGATTCAATTCGTCCAAATCCTCCGGAATTTACAATTGCCAAACATGGATTTACCATAACATTAGAAAAATAAAAAATATATTTTGTCTAAAGATTTGATTGCCAAATGTGACCTTATTGTTTTTTCTTAACAATGGCATTTGGGTATCGTTTATAAGAATTGGGGATGACTGCCGGAAAGGACCCAACTAAGAGATGTGGAAATTCTAATTACTGATTTGAAATTAAGCAAATCATTGCATTCATTATAAAGACTCGAAAAAAGTTAAAGAAAAATATTTGAAAATTTTCCTTGCAAAAACTTGCTTGCTAAAAAGTAATAAGGCAGAGTAAACTTTCCTTCTTTATAAACCTAGTATGGAGCATATCCATGTGGCTAACACAAGAGTCAATTTACATTTAGGGTTGAATTCTGGTCGATAATACAATATGTGTATTTTATAAGCACAGTTTAAAAAGCAAGAAAATAATTATTTTTAAAAAGGTTTCTACAAATGCAAAAATGAAATAAAAGGAAAAATAAATAAATTATCATATGAGAAAGTGTAGTAGCAGATAAATTTGACCTTGCTTCGGGGAGCAAAGATGCAATAAAAATAGCTTCGATTATGAAGAGGACTTAGGTTTGGAATATACTTGAATAATAAAACTCAAGAAGAAAGGATTTGCATATATTTTTTGATAAGATTCAAGGATTTGAAAAACGAAGAGACGAAGGATGACCATTGGCTAATTAATGTGCTTTCATTTATGAGAGAAACACTCTCTAGTAATTTGAAATTAATTTTCTTCTTTTCCCTTTATTTATTTCCAAGAATGCCTTTTTTATTCTTAATTTCTCTTGAACAAACCATGTGTTAAAAAAAGTGACTCCTTGGTGGATCCTATCTATTGAGATCTAACTCAATCAAAATCCAATCTCAGACAACCACATTTACGGTGAAGACTCTACTCCATGTCATTCCTTCGATCGTGATTTTTAGAGAATGGTGTGGCAATGAAGAAAGACTTCGACCGGCAGCTTTTAACAAAGAAGATGACAAAAAGAATAATTTGAGGAATGAAAGAAGAAGGAATCGAACAACCCGGTTTTGGATGTTGTCATTCCCTCCTTTTCTCTTACAATGAAACGGCTAGTTGATAGAAATTATGCGTCTCTAATTTGAAACATTTGAACACATGAATAAGATTGGATGTATATGCAAATTATCATTAGAAGTATACTATTATTCAAGCCCAGCTTCTTCCGTGGTCGAATGGAATGACAACATCCATATAACGGCGTAGAGAGGAGACGAAGGAATAAGAGAAAAGAGGTATCGTAGGGTTTTAACATTAAACTAACCATATTGTTAGGGCAAACTGTAAAGATATTGTAGGGGGAAAATTAGTCAGATATGTACGAACCATTAATGGAGGTTTTTATGTATGGTGTAATAATCTGTATAATCTGGGTTTAAGGCTAGTTTTTTTCATAAAATCCCTATATTTATGTTAATTTTTACAAATATCAATTGGTGCTCATATTAAGAGTGTGATTTAGCGATGTCACATTAAAAAAAGGATGTACGTTGCAACATTTGAGATTTTCAATAGGCGGTTC
>QPKB01000008.1:18075509-18109255 GCA_003546025.1 Camphora micrantha | reverse complement strand
ACTTCATATCTGCAATGAACGCCTTGAAGGACGGAGATAGGATCAAGCTGATATATGTTGGAAAGGAGCAGCTCAGGGACGCAATCAGGAAAGAGCTACCGTGCGAGTGTTGGGACGAGTGGTGGGACGAGCATATGATAAGGCGATTCTGGGCCCGCTTGGATAGCATTTATTGTGTTCCAAGATGAAAACTGGTACCGTCTATTGAAGAGGGACCAGCATTTAAAGATGTGATGACGTTGTCGGCTGCAGTGCGGCAGTAAAGAAGGATGGAACTAGTTATATGCAAAAAGACTAAAAGGACAATTTGGTTGCTTCGAATGGAAAGACGACCATGAAGTGCTTAGAGATTGATACAAAACGGATGGGACTAAATTACTTTTGAAATTACTGTTACCAAACACCAAGTCATGTGCAAGAAGACACACGGCAATTATAACAGTCACATTGCCTGCACCAGTGACCATAATTCCCGGAGAAGAAAATGGTTTGTGTCGATTGCCATTTGCCCCATGAAGAAAAGAGTCACGTACGAGTGCAGCGGCAAAAGAATAGTTTAACACGTTACAGCATCTCAGAACCAGATCATCTCTAATCTCATCTATTGCTTCCGGAAAAGTGTGACCTACTGCTAATAATTAAAAAAGGGGCTGGCTGCTCTCCTCGATTTCAAAGAGAATTTAGTGGTCGATTTCATCACATGCAAATAAGTGGGTGTACGTCTTATATATCTTCCGTTTTGTCTTTCTGTGTTTGTTTGAGTGTTTGTTCTCCTTTTCTAAGTTTTTTGTGTATATATGGATTCTTCTCTAATTTGTTTGCTACTATATTTACCTTGCTCTAGTCGAATGTGGATGCAACACTAGAGTGGAGTTGGTTTTTTTTATGGTTGGGTTTTACACGAGTCTGGTTCAAGTTGGGTCTTGAATTATCTACATAAAGTTCGATTGAGTCGAGCCTATGGACCACATCCAACCTGCCTTGAGTTACATTTTGAAAGAATTCGTGTTCAAGGGGTTCTCTCTTAATACATTTTGTTATTTGAGAAATATTTTAGACCTTTTGTTGAATTAAAAATACATAGAAATTGTCATAGGGTATTTAAAAATAAAGATTAAAAGTGAATTTTAAAAAAATGAGCATAAAAAAACATCTTCTTTTGATTCTATTAACAGAAGAAAATGTTATTTCGATGTTCAATTTTGAAGATTCACCTTAATCTTCATTTTCAACCACACTATTTATACAATTCCTATGCTTCTAATGTAACAAAGAGAACCTTTTCAGTATCAAGGAAAGCCTTACTAGGAAGAATTGACAACCACCCACTATGAAAATAGACTCAACAGGGCTATGTCATTAATCATGGATCCACTCATGTATCATAGTCGATTCCATATTTGAGCTTCATTGCATCAGCATGATCAAGAGGGCACACTCCCAAGTGTAAGAAACCTTATATGTGCGTAGAATTTAAACAAGTCATCGACCTAAATAAATTATGAAACAGATTAATCAAATAGAATAGAGATGGTAAATCCAAATATGCAACATAGTAAGTACTTTGGTCATCGTTAATCTAAGTTGGTAATGCGAATGCCACCATTAATGTCGATGGGACATTCTTCGGAGGACGTTGTCAATAAGTTCCTCACTACAATTACATGGATGTTTTGACTGCACTCGGGAAGACTTCTCATCTCAATTAGGAGTCCCCTGGTGCAACAGAGGTTGAACTTCAAACAGTAAAAAAACGCCACCCATTCAAATCTGGATTATTACCAAAAAGTGAGATTATCACTTTGCCACCTGCTTTGCTGGTCATGTTCCTGATGATGAGCATCCTACCTTTTATATTCTGGAGTTTGGCACCTGAATATGATGCTTTGGTGACCTCTCTCGCCACTCGATTGAACTAATGTGATCTGGATGCTTTTCATGGCTAACTCCTTAAGCCATGAAACTGGGATCGACAAGAATCATACACAGCTCTTGAAGCTCCCCAACCAGTTGTGAATGTAGCCAACGCGGTAGAGGTCGTGACTCCTCGTCGCCGTGGGCGAAGACAACAAGAAGTGCGTGCCGTGAGAGGACCACAACATAATCCTCCTTTTCGGCCGGGTTTCTGGTTCTAGTTCTAGCTTGAAACCAGTCCAACCAGACAGGTCCAGGCCACCTTTTTCCATTTGTGGTGTTCAATGCCAGATTTGTGGTCGCACAATCAAACAGCATAAACCTGTTATAACAGGTACAATTATGATGCCTAAGGTTGGATCAAACTGCTCAAGCCCTCGTCGCCTCTCATGGATCAAGTTAGATCGCCCCCTTTGGCCCAGCTTGGTACATGATTCTGGAGTTACGAACCACATCACCGCAAACCTTGGTAACTTATCTCTTCACTCTGAATATCAAGGCAATGATCAAGTGCAAGTTGAAAATGGGTCAGGTTTGCGCATTGCCATATTTGGTGCATCCTTTATTGGAACTCCTTCATTTTACTTTAAAATTAGAAAGATATTCTTCATGTGCCTAACATAAAAAACTAATAAAATTATTATCTATATCTCAACTGGCAAAGGATAACAATGTTTATTGTGAATTTCATGTGGATGATTTATTTATCAAGGACTGGGCCACGGGGCAGATCCTTTCTACGGGGCAGAATTAAGGACGGGTCTACCATCTACCAGTAATGATACACAACCAAATAAGGCCTTTATTGGGTGAAAACGCATCCCTTGAACATGGCATAGTAGGCTTGGACATCCTACAGAATGTATAGTACGTTCTATTATTTTTAAAAATAAATTGCCTTTTGTGCAACAAAATAAGTTGTCTCTATTTGTTCTTCTCTTGTCAACTTGGAAAAAGCCATTAAATTACCTTTCAATATGCCAAGTTTTATTTCTACCCACACCTTTGGAGGCTTGTGCATTCTAATTATTGGACCAGCCGCTGTGAACATTCTCAGCTTGGACCACGGTTTTATATTCACTTTATTGATGATTTTAGCAAGTTTTCATGGTTATATCCATTGGTTCAGAAATCCGATGCACACAAAGCTTTTGAATTCAAGATTCAAGTAGAAAATCTGTTTGCTTGTAAAATAAAAAATCTCCAAATAGATGGAGGCACGTAATATTTCTCTTTTAAGCCTACTCTAGACACTACAAGAAATCTAGGCTGTCTTGACGAAAATCTGATGACGAAATTTTTTTTTGTCTTAAAAGAACACCCAAAGAGACGAAAATATAAAATTTTATCGTTTGTTTCATTTTTGTCAAAGTATAGGAGACGAAAAAAAAATTTCGTCTCCAAAACTTGGCGCCAACTTGGCGCCAATTATTTTAGCTAATTAGAGACAAATATTTTTGTCACAAAATATAAATCTTTTTTGCGACGAATGTAATTTGTCACCAATAAGGATATGTTATAAAAGACGAATATATTTCGTCACCAAAATAAGGTGCTATTTTGGCGCGAATTATTTTAACTCATTTGGAGACGAAAATTGTCGTCACAAAATCTAATCTTTTTGCGACGAATGTAATTTGTCACCAATAAGGATAAGTTATAAAAGACGAATATATTTCGTCACCAAAATAAAGTGCCATTTTGGCACGAATTATTTTAACTCATTGGAGACGAACATTGTCGTCACAAAATCTAATCTTTTTTTGCGACGAATGTAATTTGTCACCAATAAGGATAAGTTATAAAAGACGAATATATTTCGTCACCAAAATAAGGTGTCATTTTGGCACGAATTATTTTTACTCATTGGAGACGAACATTGTCGTCACAAAATCTAATCTTTTTTGCGACGAATGTAATTTGTCACCAATAAGGATAAGTTATAAAAGACGAATATATTTCGTCACCAAAATAAGGTGCCATTTTGGCACGAATTATTTTAACTCATTGGAGACGAACATTGTCGTCACAAAATCTAATCTTTTTTGCGATGAAACTTAATTTGTCACTAATGAGGATAAGTTATGTAAGACGAACATATTTCGTCACCAAAATAAGGCGCCAATTTCATTTGGTTTGGCGCAAATTATTTTACCTTATTGGAGATGAACAATTTTGTCACAAAAATATAATTGTTTTTAAGACGAACATAATTCGTCACTAATTAAGATAAGTTATGGAAGACGAAAAATATTTAGTCATTAAAATAAGGACCAATTTCATTTTTGCTGGCGTGAATTATTTTAATTTATCTTGAAGATGAACATTTTGTCACAAAATATAATTTGTTTTTGCGCGAATGTAATCCGTCACTAATAAGGATAAGTTATGGAAGGCAAAAATATGTGATCAACAAAATAAGGCGCCGATTTCATTTGCGATGGCTCCAATCTCTTCACACTGAGCATTTCCTCTCTCACAAGTATTGCTTTGGAAGAGCCTTTAAATGACTAAAATGCCCCTCAGGTCATAACGTTCCCCCGCCCAAAATCCAACTCTCCTTTTCCAAAACCCATTTCTAGCTCCCTTTGTCTTTCTATCTATCCTGGTCTCTATTTCTAAAACCCTTTTTCCCCTTTTCCAAAACCTTTTCTAGAAGACAAAGAAGAACCCTTTTCCCCATTTTCCAAAACCCTTAGTGGTAGAAACTCTTTCAGGAACATACATGTAATGTGTTGATGAGGAGAGCTTTGTTGATGAGAAAGATTATGATAATGCAATCAAGGATGACATAGATGAACGAGTATTTGTTGATGAGAAAGATTATGATAATGCAATCAAGGATGACATAGATGAACGAGTATTTGTTGATGAGAAAGATTATGATAATGCAATGAATGATGACATAGGATCTAGATGAACGAGTATTTAGCATGGTGATGAGAAAGATTATGATAATGCAATCAAGGATGACATAGATGAACGAGTATTTGTGTGATGAGAAGATTATGATAATGCATCAAGGATGACATAGATGAACGAGTATTTGTTGATGAGAAAGATTATGATAATGCAATCAAGGATGACATAGAATGAACGATATTTGGTTGATGAGAAAGATTATGATAATGCAATGAATGATGACATAGATGAACGAGTATTTATTGATGAGAAAGATTATGATAATGCAATCAAGGATGACATAGATGAACGAGTATTTGTGTGATGAGAAAGATTATTGAATAATGCATCAAGGATGACATAGATGAACGAGTATTTGTGTGATGAGAAAGATTATGATAATGCAATCAAGGATGACATAGATGAACGAGTATTTGTTGATGAGAAATATTATGATATGCATCAAGGATGACATAGATATGAACGAGTATTTGTTGATGAGAAAGATTATGATAGTGCAATGAATGATGACATAGATGAACGATATTTATTGATGAGAAAGATTTATGATAATGCAATCAGGAATTGACATAGATGAACGAGTATTTGTTGATGACAGTCATGCCATCTTCCAAGGCCATTTTGAGATTCTTAAGATTGTCCATTCAAATTGATTGCTTAGGTCCTAACGAATCTTTCAAAGAATAGCTTGTACACATTTTCATGGGCCAACGTTAACGTTGTTATTTCTAAATTTGAAAATTGCTAAAGTGAGATACATAAATAATAAGTAAGCTTTATAATGTTTAAAAAACCATGATATCTTTAGGAAACTCCGGGAAATTTAAAGGATTTGTGCATTCTATGAAATATTTCTTCATTCATAAATTGTCATGCCCCACCAAATGGAGTAGAGAATAATTCCAACCATGCTTATCTTTGTCTGTATGTTGTAAAATTTGAAACTTGAATATTCATTAAAATTAGTATTTTGTATTTATACTATCAATGTGCTATTTCATTCTATGTATATACATTACTCACTTAGGTGCTGGCCAAGTGGGCATAAGCATGGGTTTGCCTCCCTATGTCTTGTGTTTGAAACAAACACCAAATTTTCCGGTGGCATTTGTTTAGGTTTAACGACTTATCACCAAGGGATTAGTCCTAATGGGTCAAAACCTAAAGATACCCACGTCATAAAAATAGAAAAAATAAAAAAAATCTACGAAGACATCACCAAACACCCTACCTTCATGTACGCCTTACCCCGATCAAATTATTACTACGTTTTTTAATTCATCTGTAAAAAACATTTTTACTTGTTTTAAATAAAAAAACAAAAATATTTTTTTGCGACGAAAAAATAAACGTCAGGTAAAAAATCCTCTTTTTTTTTCCCTCTCCCGCCTCCAAAAGCCCTATTTTCTCTCATTCTCTCTGTCTCTCTCTGCTGTTTCTCTCTCTCTATCTATTTACTAAAAACGTCGGTATAGTTCAACTTTCGATTTAACTTCATTGTTAGGAAAAAGTAAAAATCAGATATTAATATCGACGAATTATAAACGTCAGTAAAATTGACTTTTAGCAACGTTTCCTGAAAATCATCGACAAAATCCAATTTTATTATTAACTTCAATTTTAGGAAAAATAAATACAAAGACTACTATCAACGAATTCTATGAAGTCGGTATAATGAATTTTTAGCGACGTTTTTATAAAACGTTGGTAAAGTTTTAATTTTATTTTTAGGAAAAATTAAAAATATAGACCTTTACTGACGAGAATTCTTTTTACAGACGAAAATTAGGGTGAAAAAAAGTTTATTACCGACGTTTTATATTAAACTTTATAAAAGGTTAGGAAAAAATTAAATAATTTGTAGAGGGAAGAGGATCCAACCAGAGGATACCACTTGGGGAATTTTTTTTTTTTTTTTTTTTTAAGGAGATGAGATGGGCTGATGGAATGTACCCCCCCCCCCCCATGTGGCAGCCCTGTTTGCGTCCAAACAGGCGGTCCTGTTTGGACCAAACAGAGTTGATATCATTTTCTTCCCCCGCCAAATCGGCCGTTTCCCTCGCTCATTTCCCTCTCAGCGCTCTTTTCCCTCCCTCATTTCTTCTTCCCCTCATTCCTCCTTCTCTCCTCACTCTCCGTGAATCGCCACGCCCATCCAGCAGAACCATCGCTCCCTCAGTCTGCGTGAATCGCCCACGCCCATTCCAGCAGAAACCCATCGCCACGCCCATCAGAACCCACCTCCTCTCAAATCTTTCCATCTCTCCCTCCCTCACTCATTTCTTTCTCTCCCTTCACTCTGCGTGAATCGCCCAGAACCCATCTCCATCTCCCGAAAAACCCTCCAGAACCCATCTCCTCTCATCCTTTCTATCTCTCCCTCCCTCTCCCAGCCCTCTCCACGCCCACGACCACAGCAGCACTGCCAAGCGCGCGCAGCAGCCCCCGACGCCCGCAGAGCCTTCATTTCCTCTTCGCGCCGCCGGACGCCGCCCTGTACCAGCGTACACTTCCCGCTTCCTGCACTCCGCACACACCGCGCACCATTCCCCACTTCCTCTCTCTTTCTTCTCTGTTCTCTCTCTCTCCCTCGTTCCCAATCTCTCTGTTTCCTTTGTCTGCTCTCCTCCCTCCTTCTTTCCTCTCTTCTTCCTTCTCCTGTTATCTTCCCTCGCTGGCATTGCTGCAGCGGCCCACCTGCACCACCCCTCTCTCTTCCTCGTTCTCTCGCTCTCTCCCTCTCTCTCTCTTCTTCGTCCCCTGTTCCTCTCCTCTACCCTGCTTCCTCCTCTGTATCCACCCTGCGCCCCATCTACTGAGAGAGGAGTCGTCCTTAGACGTTAGCTTAAACCATCAAACTATCAGCCCTGTACATCTTGTTTCATTTATGCTTGCCTGCTTTGATCATGGAAATATGGATATGTTAAGTTCTTAAATAGAGATAATTTCTCTTCTCAAATAAAATGTTATTTTATCTCAATTTAAATTTCAAATACACTAGTTTACTGCCATTTGAATAAATAGTTTACTTTATTGTCCCCCGTGTCATGGAATTTTCTATAATTCAGTTTATACATCCAGAATGCACATACATGTACATACCCCTATAGTTATCAAATAGGTCCTGTTCCATTACCATTTGTTTATTCTTGAATGGCAATGTTGTAACAGATGATGATGTATTGAGAATATATATTGAAAATCTCCCTACCTCTAATTTAGTGAAATTTGTGTTATTTTGTTATAGGGGTAGGACTTTCCTATTGGAACTTCTCTCATTTGCGACAGAGACTTTAACTGAAGAGTAAGGTAAGTCATAATGCATCTATATTTGAATTCACTTCATCAAATATATGCATGTATAACTACTAAAATTGTAAACAGATGATTTGTAACAATCAAGAGGAGTCATGCACAGGTTACTGTAATTAATTTATAGTGAACTCTAGTGTTAAAAAATAACACAACTTTGGTTCTGTGGAGAGCTCCCAAAAATGAGCATACAGTGAAGCAGCTTAATACTCTTTTTTACTGATCCCATATATGTATTAGTATCTTGCTAGTAGGTTTTGATGATGCATGACTTACAGCAGAATTTGATGGCGGCCAACCATTTGTCTTTCAAGGACTAGACATTGCTGAATTTAGTGAATCTCATGTTGTTTAAGTATTGTAGCACATGTGTCAATTCTGAGGTGTACGCAACGTTTTTATTATTCATTATTATTATATTTATTAATATTTATTAATTATTATTATTATGTGCATATGTGAGTTTTTTATACCAAGTGAAATTCATGAAACTGTCCCCTTAATTATCCAAGTATGACTTGTGCATATGCTTTGAGATTTACTTTACAGTATGAATTAAAGGAGAGCTTCATCATCACTTCTATGAAAAAACTTAGCCATGTATGTGATCTGTGAATTTTCTTTTTCAATTGAGAAAATGGTATTTTGTGAGCATCTAATAATATAGTCTCAAATGCTACAAACCATTGTTATCATTTTAAGAATTATAGACAGTCCTTAGTGTGGCCCAGTGTAGATGCTAGATAAAACACCAATAATCAAAGAACAATAAAGTTAAATGTTTATGCCTCGTCTTAATGAATCGGTGAACTAATGCATGTATACTTCTGGTTCTGAGGACTCGTAATTCTTCATATTCACATATGTTGTTTTTCATTGCAGGAATTCCTAAGTTTATCCTGATATATGTGCATGATTACAATCCGCCATCATTTCTACTTTCTTTGGATACTTCACTGGAAAGAGGAAAGCTGAATCAGAGGTCCTTGGCAAATACCCAAGCTTTGGTAATTCTCTATCTTAGTCGGTCATTCATCGTACTTTCTTGCTTAGTCTTTTTCTAGGGGAATATTGACAGTCAAAATGCAGAACACAGTCAGTCATTATGATAGTATGGGCTTGGCCCATTGTTGGTTCTTTTACCTCTTTTGATTTTCAATTTCATTTGTGTTACGTAGCCCATTTGTTTAGGACAATTTAGACTTTTTTCTTGTTTTTTTTCTCAATGGGCCCTGATTAGATCTCAGGCCTTATATCAATGGGCTGAGATGAGTTTTAGGGCTTTTTGTAGAACATATTTAAGCAATGAAAAGAGGAAGAAGAAAAACTTATTGGAGAAATGAAGTAAAAAAAAAATACTATTGAACCTGTTAACAGATAGAGTATGTTGCAACAGATTTGCCTTGGGCAATCTGGATTATGCAGCCCATTTGTTGAGGGCAATTTAGACTTTTTTCTTGTCTTTTTGTCCAATGGCCCAGATTAGATTGCAAACCTTATCTCCATGTTCTTTCTGATCAATGGTCCTTGTCTTTGGAACAGTCAACACCCAGGCTAAGTGATTCTTATCTTGCTCCTGCTCATCCTCTAAACCATATCATCTTGCTTTTGCTGGCGTCATGTTTGGGTTGTGAATTTGATGCTGGTTGCCTGACCTCTATTAGAGCACACATGATTTAAGCCAAAATAGGATCCATTGTTGTACAAGTTCCACCACTCAAAAGTTGCCACAAGGGATATCATGTCTTATTTCTGCTTATTGTTTGCTTCTGTAGTTTGGTATAATATGCTATATTTTAACTTATCAGACATCAGAAACTTGTTTAATTGTCAGGTAATTCTAATAATATCAGTTTTCATCCTAATATGAGGAAACCTCATGTAAGGCTTGCTTTACTGTAATCAGGTGGCATCATCTTTGAATTCCTCCTATTGCTATATATATACTACAAAGTGGCTCCACTGTTTATACATGGTTAAGAAGTCTCACTACCTCAGAGGATCAGGAACTTGTTGAAAGACAGCTAGATATGATTAAGGTTTGTTGTTTCTAGTTGCTTCTAACCATTACAGTTTCTTTTTATATATAACAGAATTAATAAGATGAAACTATGTAGACAGTTCTTATGTGTGATCCACCCTATGTTTTGGGCCACTCCTCATACACTAACCCCTGTGCATTGCCACAAGCCCAACTTGATACTTATAGAACCGTTGATTACCATTGGGTTGAAATCCAACAAAATGATGCTTTTTCTAAAACCGTTAAACTTGAAGGCAATCAAGGGGTTAGGATGATCTAATGGGGTTGATATTTTGCACACCACTAGGTCTTATTGAGATCTTTACACCCCCACATCCCCCATGATTGGCTGGCCCCTGGTGGGTCCCACAGGCAAGTTCACATGGTACCTTCTGCGGGTGGTTCTTGTAAGACTACAACAAATATATAAAGGTTTGTCCCAGTAGTTGTTCCTACAGTATCTGACACTATTCATTTAACCAAACAGGGTTTGCCCCATAGATGAGTTGGACAGAGCTGTGTGTCCTGTATGTGTATGTCTCGGCTTGTAGCTGAAAAAGAAATAGAAATGAAAAGTGTTCCTCGGCTGGGAGAAAACTCACACTTATTATTGCATACGCATGGGGCTATTTATAAAGCCTTACAGTAACATAAACTATAAATAAAAGGCACTCCACTGTGATTATGTGCTATGTATGTCTGTATTTGTAGCTTGTGTCAACTTGATTAATTTCCCCTTATTACTAAGTTTCTGAGCTGCTCATTATTCATTATTGCTGTTGTTTAGCCTCGTTTTTGTTTTGTTTTTCAGGAGGATGCTCAGAGGAATATACTAATTATGCAAGACAAGTAGTTTGTTGCAAAGAATGCTACAAGTTAATGGGAGGGCTTTTTTGAACAAGACAATTGGAATCAGCTAGCAGTAGACATTGACATTGGAAAAATTTAAAGCCACAACAAATGTGATGGAACGAACTCTTTGTTAGTCTTTTTTGTTTTTTTTGGAAATGGTGTGGATGAAAGTAGTTAGAAGGTTATATGAGGTAGATGTGTGATGTATGGATATTCAAATATTATAAATTTAATATTTGAGTTCAAGATAGTCTATTGATTTCAATTTTATATTTTGTGAACCATTTGATGATTGTTTACTATGAATGTGTATAGGTGTGAATGCTACAGGTTATTGGAGACAAAATTCTGTCAGCTGTTTTTGGTGTAGTGTTTTGTCTCTATTGGCAGCTTCTTTGACAAATTATTTTCGTCTTTATATTAAACACGACAAAATTATTTCGTTTCTATTTCTTCTATTTATGACTTTAATTTCTTCCTTTCATGACAAAAAATTTTGTCGTTAATTACATACAATTGGAGAAAAAAAAATTCGTCATCTACTGGTACTTTCTCTAACAAAATTTTTTCGTCTTCTTTTATATTAAACGCGACAAAATTATTTCGTCTCTATTTCTTATATTTATGACAAAATATTTTTGACTTTAATTTCTTTCTTTAATGACAAAATATTTCGTTGTTAATTAGTTGCAAGTTTGTTCCTACCAAGTCGATTGGCGACAAACAAATTCGTCATCCACTTGTAGCTTTTTTGACAAATTTTTTTCGTCTTCCTTTATATTAAACGCGACGAAATTATTTCGTCTCTATTTCTTATATTTATGACAAAATATTATTGTCTCTAATTTCTTCCTTTAATGACAAAATATTTTGTCACTAATTACTTGCAAGTATGCTCCCAACAGAGTGTATTGGAGACAAAAAAAATCGTCACAAATTTATCTCTTTCAATGACGAAAATTTTTTTTTCGTCACCCCGACCTTTCTGCGACGAGGCTTTGGCGACAACAAGGGTGACGAAAAATTTTCGTCTTAATTAGTTGCAGTGACGAAATATGTACAATTTGGGACGAATCTGTTTCGTCATTAGACCCCAAATTTCTTGTAGTGCATTGTGACACGTTTCATACATGTCACATCAGCTATGTCCCCCCCCCTCACATGCTTCTCTGAAATGGATAAAAGAAAAGGAGAAGGGGTCTTTCACAAATACAACAAATTGTTTGGAATAACAAAACCGGCTACAGGGAAAAGACTATCCTCACAGTTCGTCTTCTCCAAGAGACATGTTAAAGATGATCCCCTAATCTTTTCTTCTCTCTCTCTCCCCCCTCTATTCTCAAGTTGATCCCTAATCTTTGATTTCTTTTACTAATCTTTGTGAGGTTTCTTATTTTAAAACTGATTTCTATCACTACATTACACACTTTCTAGCTCTGAGCCCGTTTGGTAATTTTACTTGTAAAGTCAAGTTAAATGAAGTGAAGTAAAGAGAGGGAATAAAATACAAATGAATTATGATGGTATTTTTTTTTTTTTAGTTGTTTGGTATGAAATGTTTTTTTACTTTTTGTATAGGAAAGTGGCTTTGTTTTGTATTTTAGTGGATAAAGGTGATTGTTTTTTTACTTTTTTTAAAAAAAGATAGAGGGAGTTTTGAATTAAAGTGCTTTTGATGTGACATCTTGTCTAAAAAATGGAGGCTTTACTTGACTTTTATTATGTTAGTAAAGTGTCAAATGAGGAAATGACAGTGCAGACGAATTTAGGGTCTATAATGAGTTGATGCGAGAGACAGTGAGGGAGCTTTGATGGTATTCCTTGTTTGTACTGTTGAAAGGCACAATCTTTTATTGTGGAAACTGCTTAAATCATTAGATTTTGATCTTCATAAATATGTTTATTTGTCCTCTTTGAGCGTTTCCTTTTGCTTTTTTCAAATAACATTCATTCCTTGAATGGAGCCCACACAAATTTTTCATGGCCGGTGGCGGTCCGGTCAGAGAAGATTTGAAATCAACAATCCAACAGATCCAACAATTAATAATCATGACATGAAGCTGGATACTCAAACATCAGCCCATTTGCATGTGCAAGTCTCCTAACAAGAGATTTTGCCCATTTGCATATGGAAAGTTGGAGAGGTTTTTCATTCTTCTGCCGGTTTACTGCATAACAAGACCAGCTCAAAGGCAAACTGTAGACGATCTTTCGTAGAACTTATTTGGGCATCAGTGAAATGAGTGTAATCTGATTGAGAAGAATTTTCATTTTGTATTCCATGATGAAGATGGAGTCTTGGAAGCAATTCAAAATCAGTCACCACATTATCAACTCTTTTACAAATCTTCTACTTGAACTGCAATGTATTAAAATAGGCCCAATATGTGAGGCTTAAGAAATGTATTAAATGGTTTAGAGTAAAACTAGATCACTAAACTCGTGCATATTCCAAATGGATATTCAAGAACTGAGAGTTCTCTTTGCTTACCCTCTATTGGATCGTACAAGAAGATCAAGTTCTACATGAACAAGAATGTTAGTAGAGCCTCCACATACTTTGTTATCGGAAAAAAAAAATAAAGAAAATCTTTTGTGCTTCTAGTCATGGTTTGTGGGCCGGGTCTAATAAGTGGACTCGTTCTAAACTTGACCATATAAGCAAAGATCCTGGCTTTAGACCAACCCAGTTCTAGACCAACAATACTCCACAAAATCTAGACCCAACTAGTTAATTGTCAGAATTGGGCCTGACGTGTACTTCTCATGCTGCTGCATAAAAGGCTTTCTTTCAAACAATTTGTTGTATTCGTAAAAGGCCCATTCCCCTTTTCCTTTGTCCATTTCAGGGAGGGACATAGCTGATGTGACCTGTGTGAAACATGTTATAGTGGAAATGGGCAGAACAGCACTCCCTTGTCTCGACGAAATAGGGGATCTGGACTCCCAATAATTATTGGACCGACGCTAACAAATGTTTGGACGCCGACTCTGAGAACCTTAGTCTAATTTAATTGATTGATAGGATATAGGATTTTAATTCCAAAAATACATATTTTACCATTTATCTGGTTACTTTCTTTGTTTTGCAATTCCAAAATTTTAGTGATGGCCCATTTGACCAAAATTTTTTATGATAGTTTCTTGCAAACGAACGAGACATTTACAAATTAAAGAAATAGAATGATCAGATTAATTGGTATGAGCATTTAAACAAATCTTTCTTCTAGCTATACTCTAGGACTTGACTTCTAACACACTGCACATGCCCATCACCCGCTGACAACCATCACGGTCAGCAAATGAACTTAATTTGTTAAAATGAGCATTGGTCAAGGATCAGATTGATTGGAAGAAACTAAAAATAAAAATAAAAAAAATATTTATATTTTTCCCTGCAAAAGCTTTCGGATTCTAGTCAATGCTACAATATGTATATTTTAAGCACACGAAAATAACAACTAGCTGGCGTCTTTTTATAAAGAATTGCATGGATAAAAAATGGAAGAATATTTGAGAGAGAGTGGTAGAGAAATCAGACCTTTTGCTTTGGTAGATTCCAATGAGCAAAGATGTGATTTATCAGCTTCGAGTGTGAAGAAGGCTTGATCTGCAGATATACTTAAATAAGACTAGAGAAGAAATACTATATCATGTAAACAAAATGGAATGGAGTTGGAAGCAGTGGTAAATAAATCCAGGCCAACCAATTTTTTTCTGAGCCAAAGGCCTAAATATTCAGATGATTCAGCCATGTATATTCTATAAAAAAAAAAAAAAAAAGATTTATGAAAAGAAGATAAAATATGATCCATTAAATATTTAATTCATCCACTATGGGAGCCCCTCAGACCCGGGGCATAGGACGGGTTGGGGGGATTCCAAAGATATCCACTAACAAAGCCCTGATCGAATCCACCACCAATGAGTTTTCACCGTCCAAAGTAGATTTTTTAGTTATTCTATTACAGAATGGAGCGTCAAAATTAGCCTCATCTACAACTGCATCCCAGCATATATTACATAGCAAAGACAGTTCTATCATCGCCGCCACTGATACCATAAAGAACATGGTCAGTTTCATCTAGAATATGAATTGATGTTTTTCTTTAGATGATTGATTTAGATTTATATAAAAGATTGATTGAAAATATTTGCCTTGAAAGGCATTTAAATAATTAGAATACATTAGAGATAAATTCCCCATACTATTCAATTGAGAAATGATCTTAATTTATACAATGAAGAAAGAGCAAACCTAATCAACCACAGTTCAAAATTTAAAATTTTCTAAAATCTCTAGTCACTAACAAGTCAAATCTTTTCTCTAGCAAGAAAGACACACCACTCTTTTTATTAGATATCTTTAAATCAAATATGTAAAACTTAGTGGAGCCTTAAAATTATATCGCCATCCTGAGCGTAATTGCTTAGAAAGTGATAAAGTAAAGGTGATGGTAAATTTGACCTAGATTTGGCATTTAAAAATAAGGGACGATTGCAATTAAAAGCGGGTGAGTGAAAATGAACGAACCTGATATTTCCAAGTCCTTAGTCACAAAGAATGAAGGATTCCGATTATAGAGCTCACAATGCCAATTTACGTGCAACCAAACGATGGCGGCCTGGACAAAAAACTTATAATTATCATAAAATGGAAACAATAGAAAAGAGAAGGGTATATGGTAAAAACGCATTATTACGTCTTAAAAACATTTATAACCTATGTTTTCTTCATATCTGCCATTTTATTCACACGATGTGCTAATAAAATAGGAAAAGAGATAAACAAAGTAAAGTTTTTAATGCTAATAGAAAGTATGACTGTTGGGCTAACTTATGACGAATCAATATTGTGGTTAATGTTGGAAGACCTTATCGTGGATGACTTTTGGCTTAAAAGATCATCATCTTCTATGATGATAGATGTTTTTTATTTTATTTAATGGCCTTAAGGAATTAACAAAAGTAAACTGACACTCAATCAATTGATTGATTATTTGGGAAGAGCAAAAGGTGCCAATTTTCATTCATGAAAACCCAACGGCATATATTGGTTAGATAGGGGGTGAAACTTTGATCCGTTAAAAGCCCACATATTGATCAAAAAGTTTCCTCTTCTAGTGGAGCCAGATCGTTTCACAATTTTAAAGAATGCTGATTTTTTCTCAGAAAATGGGTATTAATGCACTTCCAGTGGGTCATAGTGACCCACATCACTTTGGCCATAGATCTCAGCAAAGGTTTAAAAGTATTTATCAAATTATTGACCGAGGACTGTAATTTAGGACTGTATCTAAATTCGGCACTTGAAAGGGACAGAATCTAGCTAACATATGGGAGCAATGGATGCTCCCACTAATTCTTCAGAAACCCTAAATTGTTGTTTCAAAGCAACCAGGCAACTCTTTGCATCTAAGATGTGAGAGTTGCCTTAAACTGCTTGGAAGGCAACTGTATTCTTTATCAACAGCAGGCATAGATCGTTAGATCTTTCCCGCTTCTCAAATTCTACATGTTCAGCAGTAGTGGAAGCATCAGTAGGATTAGGTGATTTAGGCGGCTTCTTCATAGCAACGTGTATATTTAAAACCATGAGTCTTTCCTATCGGAAAAGTTGGAACCAGCAAGAGTAGGGATTTGAGAGGACAAAGATAGATTATTGACAACTAAAATAAATACATACTCACAAATAATCATAAATGCTTTGAATTTAAATCACGCAACTGTAAATTTAGCCTAATTTATACATGTATGGGAAGAAAAATTAAACTAGACTTATTTAGTAACCATGTATCATCACCCAACTCATTTGGGTCAATGGGCAACATACACCTAGTTACTTTGGATGAACCGATAATCACTATAAGGCTATCCTACTACATACATGATAAAAAGACGGGTGACACTTGCGGGCAAGATAACCACAGTCTAATTAGGAAGTACACGTAAAGATACCTTATCCCGGTCTCCAAGTGATTGAAAAACAATCTTACATGTGGGCAGATCCTTGATCTTCTAAATGGATCCCGCAACTCTGATGTTATTATTCATTCTACAATTAATTGTAACAATGTCTTTAATTCAATTCAAAAATCTATTATTATATATAATAGACATAGGATTCGATTTCGCAATTGGAGTATGATTTCACAATTGATTGTGAAATTGTGGCTCAATTTCGATTTCAATTTTGAGTAGCAACAAATCCAAATCTAGGTGGACTCTTTATGGATAGAGATATTCTCACATGATGATTACTTTTTATATTTTGTTGCAAATCGAATAATGCTACTTGCTACCCTATACAAATTCAGTATTTTCTCCTCATCCAGACGCTCCGTTTGTTCCGTAAAGTACAGAAAGAGAGCTCTTTCAACCTAGACTCCCAAGCAACCAACGAAGTGGGAATTTTTTAAAGCAAAACAAGAAAAGCAACGGGCATTGAATAAGACCTGCTTAAAAATTTCACAGAATGGCAACAATAAAAAGTTTACCGCTTATGGCCATTTGTTTAGCCCAATTGAAATCCTAGGATTTCTAAGGGCTCATTGGAAAAATTCTAATCTAATAAGAACTCTAGTTTTTATGTTAGGATTTACACTTGAGTAGATGGTGTACTATCGATCCTGCCATTGTTTGGCCGACCACCTTCATAAATTTACCTTCACCAACTTACACGTTTTCAAATTTACCTTCACCAACTTACACGTTTTCCAGCTATTGCCAGTTTGGCAACTCTACTAATAGAGTCAAGTGAAGTAAAGTTGATTTTGAAGAAAGAGTAAAATATACGTGGGTTATGAATTATGATGGTATTTTGTTTTTTGTTGTTTGTTATGAAAACTTTTTGACTTGTTGTATGAGAAAATGGAGTTTTTTTGTATTTTAGTGGATAAAGGTGATTGCTTTTTGACTTTTTTTTTTAAGAAAATAGAGGGAGTTTTGCATTAAAGTGCTTGTGATATGACATTTTGTCTGAAAAGTGGAGGCTTTACTCAATTTTTATTATGCTAGTAAAGTGCCAAACTTAGGGCTTGATTAGTTATGAGCATTTATGGCAAGGAATAGGGCTTGTAAGTAATTTTTGACATGATGTGACATCTTCTCTCCAGAGCATTTCAAATACTCTCTTTTTCATGAAATAATTCAAAATTCCAAACCTCAGGAAAATGCACTTTTAGCTTATGAATTCTTAGAATTCCAGCATTCCAAATGCTAGATGAGTTTGAGCATTTGGAATTCTACTTTGGGTGGCAGCATTTGGAATTTTCAGAATTCTCCCAGACAAAAATTCTTACAATTCTTCCAAACAAACAAGCTCTAGAGGCATTTCGGACAAGGAATTTAATTTGTTGAGAATTTATGATAGGATGTGACATCATGGCCCGTGGACATTCCAAATACTCTATTTTATGCAAGAATTCAAAATTCCAGACCACATAAAAAGGTACCTTTTAGCCTTATAAATTCTCACAATTTCAGCATTTCAAATGCGATTGGGGGTTGCGCATTTGTAATTCTACTTTAGAAGATGCATTTAGAATTCTCAGAATTCTTGGAGACAAACTCTATTGGTCCAAGCAACATGATCATCCCAGCGATTACCGCAACAGACGTTGACAAATGGCCAATAATTGAGTCCGGATCCCCTATTTCGTCGAAACATGGGAGTGTTGTTCTACCCAATCCCATTGTGACACGTTTCATACTTGTCACATCAACTATGTCCCCCACTCACATGCTTCTCTGAAATGGATAAAAGAAAAGGAGAAGGGGTCTTTCACAAATACAACAAATTGTTTGAAACAACAAACCCGGCTACATGGAAAAGACTTTTTCCTCACAGTTCGTCTTCTACAAGAGACAGGTCACAGGAGCGCATCTTTTCATCTCTCTCTCCCCTCTCTCTATTCTCAAGTTGATCCCTAATCTTTGATTTCTTCTGCTAATCTTTGTGGGGTTTCTTATTTTCAAAATGATTTCTATCACTACATTACACGCTTTCTAGCTCTGAGCCCGTTTGGTAATTTTACTTGTAAAGTCAAGTTAAATGAAGTGAAGTAAAGAGAGGGAATAAAATACAAATGGATTATGATGGTATTTGTTTTCAGTTGTTTGGTATGAAATGTTTTTTACTTTTTGTATAGGAAAGTGGCTTTTTTTTTTTTTTTGTATTTTAGTGGATAAGGGCGATTGCTTTTTTATTTTTTTAAAAAAAGATAGAGGGAGTTTTGAATTAAAGTGCCTTTGATGTGACATCTTGTATGAAAAATGGAGGCTTTACTTGACTTTTATTACGTTAGTAAAGTGTCAAACGAGGAAATAACAGTGCAGACGAATTTAGGGTCTATAATGAGTTGATGAGAGAGACCGAGAGGGAGATTTGATGGTATTCCTTGTTTGTACTGTTGAAAGGCACAATCTTTTATTGTGGAAACAGCTCAAATCATTGGATTTTGATCTTCATAAACATGTTTATTTGTCCTCTTTGAGCGTTTTCCTTTTGTTTTTTTCAAATATTGTTCATTGCTTGAATGGAGCCCACAGGAATTTTTCATGGCCGGTGGCGGTCCGGTCAGAGAAGATTTGAAATCAACAATCCAACAGATCCAACAATTAATAATCATGACATGAAGCTGGATACTCAAACATCAGCCCATTTGCATGTGCAAGTCTCCTTACAAGAGATTTTGCCCATTTGCATATGGAAAGTTGGAGAGGTTTTTCATTCTTATGCCGGTTTACTGCATATAACAAGACCAGCTCAAAGGCAAACTGTAGACGATCTTTCGTATAACTTATTTGGGCATCAGTGAAATGAGTGTAATCTGATTGAGAAGAATTTCCATTTTGTATTCCATGATGAAGAGGGAGTCTTGGAAGCAATTCAAAATCAGTCACCACATTATCAACTCTTTTACAAATCTTCTACTTGAACTGCAATGTATTAAAATAGGCCCAATGTGAGGCTTAAGAAATGTATTAAATGGTTTAAGAGTAAAACTAGATCACTAAACTCGTGCATATTCCAAATGGATATTCAAGAAAATATACATTTTCTTGATTGGAAGACTAAGAAAATATTTCTATTTTTCCTTGCAAAAGCTTTCGCGATAAAGTGCAAATTAATGATGCAGATTGACTTTGGGTCTTTGTAAACCGAATATGATCGGATTCCGGTCAATGCCACAATATGTATATTTTAAGCACAAGAAAATAAAAAATAGTTGGCGTCTTTTTATAAAGAATTGTATGGATAAAAAATGGAAGAATATTTGAGAGAGAGTAGAGAAATCGGACCTTTTGCTTTGGTAGATTCCAATGAGTGTGAAGAAGACTTGACCTGCAGATATGCTTAAATAAGACTAGAGAAGAAAGACTATATCATGTAAACAAAATGGAATGGAGTTGGAAGCAAAGGTAAATAAATCCAGGCCAGCCAATTTTTTTCTGAGCCAAGGGCCTAAATATTCAGATGATTCAGGCATTTATATTCTATAAAAAACCAAATTTATGAAAAAAAGATAAAATATGATCCATTAAATATTTAATTTATCCATGGTGGGAGCCGGTGCATAGGACGGGTTGGGGGGATTCCAAAGATATCCACTAACGCAGCCCTGATCGGATCCACCACCAATGAGTTTTCATCATCCAAAATGAGTGCATATTAGATCCACCCGTCTTAAATCTGTCCAAATCATTCAGATGGGAAGGTGCTCAGGCTCAGCTGAGGGATGCCCCCTCTGTTATGATCGATATGTTATGTAAGAAAGGTTGGGTGGGAAGAACAGACTTATTTATTTATATAATATGTTTATGTTCATACCAAATAAAAATTAGATTTTTTAATAAAGAGATAGCTAGAAGAGAGATGAGCTTCTGAAGAAGTTCTTACAGAGACAGAGAGAGAGCGCGCCTTAGGCCTTGATGATTTGATCTTGATCTTCTCAAAACTAGAAAAAACTAATTGAACTTCGCGCGAGAGAGAGCGCTTAGCGAGACAGTGCATACAAAAACTGAAGGCCAGTGATGAAAATGAGAGGGTAGGCAACGTTTATTTCCAATCCAAGTGTGCCGGGCTGGGCCATGGAATCTTGCCAGGACACACAATTTTCAACTCTCAGGAAGCAATATAGAAATTGCGCAGAAACCTCTTACTGTTGTAAAAGTAGACGCTCTGTAGAAGCATCCTCTTACTGTTGTAAAAGTAGACGCTCTGTAGAAGCAGCTGAGCACTTGGTTGGAAGCAGGGAGGAGATGATGGAAAGCAAAGAAGACCGACTCATAGAAGAAAGAGAATCATCGATAGGCCCAGTGCTGCCCCCCGTACCTTCCTCCACATCCACACGCTACCGTTTTCAAAAAGCAGAGGAAAGAGACAGAGACTTTCATGTGAATTGCTTTATCTGAAGTAGGTGCCCATGGTAGGTGGGCACATGTTTCCTACAACAATCACAAAAGGCAAAGAGCTTTTGTAAATGACAGATTAAACCCTATATCCATTGGTGAACTTAAGAGAACCAATCACAAAATCATATTATAGGATTTCTGTAAATGGGAGATTAAGCCATGTATTCAGTGGGGGACCCAAAATTTTCATTTGAGGGGTACGGATAGTAAATGGTAGTTTGATTTTGGGAACAAGCGGATGATTTTTCATGTAAATTTTAAGGGTAGATTCATGATTTTATTGGATACTTCAAAGTGAACTCATAGTTTTCATGAAGATTCCTTATTTTCTTATCTGCCTCTTATTCTCACTTTCTCTTAAACAAATCTTGTTGAAAAAAAGTGACTCATTGTTGGACCCTATCTATTGAAATATAATTCATTCAAATACACATTTAAGATCAGTTACTCCCCTAAGACTAAACTAATATAAAACTAGTCACAGGAGGCCCATGCGGGAAAAAAAATATGAAGTCCGAAAAATGAATAGATTTAATTATTACTTCATAATATAGAATATGTCAAGAAAAATTAAAATATTCTTGTTTGACTGTAAGTTGATTCAATAAATTAATTTAACCCATCTAAGATTTTTAACTATAAAATAAATGGAAGATGAAAACGTAAAAATTTTGTATATGATTTAGAAAGACATGATTTCTAACGGAGACATCCTTGAATTTCATTGCATTCTTAAATTACATCATAGTATAGTTTTCATTAGATTCTTAAAATTTAAATAAACATAAAATAACTTAAATTTTCTATGTTTAGATTTTTCACATTAATGCCAATGCTTTGCAAGAAAAGCTATGGCGAAAGTACCTTAAACTTCAATCCTCATGGCAAAGATCTTGTCTAAGCACAGCTACACCGGCAAAATCCCTATAATTATTTTAAGAGCTGCTTGGGAATTTAACGGAATGGCCACAAGAGAAAGTTGACCGCTTATGGCCTATTATTTGTTTGGTCCAATTGTAATCCTACGATTTCTAAGTGCCCATTTAAAATTCTAATCCATTGAGACCGTACTAACCAGAACCTCCCCTCCCATTCCCCGATCCCACTCCGAAAACGCGGATCGGTATTTTCGGAGTGGATCCATCCTCGAAGCGCAGATTAATTGAATATGAAGTGAATTGTGTAGAGTTTTTAGTTTATGTATATTTTCTTTTTCTATAAGCATGACATTTATTTTTTAAATGAAAAAAATTCTTCCAACTTATTAATTATTACCCATTTTATGTGATCAAATTACAAATATATTTTTTTTCTCCATTTTTAATACTTGAATGTACAGATAAGATATATTTGTGCCTATTAGTTAATTATTTATAAACCCATAACTACTATGTTGTATAGGCACTCCTGGCATAATGATTTTAAAATTTAGTATTTCGGCGCTCCCGCGCTCTGGACGCTTAGATCGGGACCACAAATTTTTCTGTTAAAATTTATACTTTAGTAGGCGGTGCACTATTGATCATGCCATTAATCGGCCACTTTTAGGGTCCGTTTGGGAAAATGAAGGGGAGGGGAAGGAAAATTTTGGGGGGAAGGAAAATGAAGGGGAAGGGGAGGGAGGGAAAATTAAATTTTACCTCCTCTTGTTTGGGAAGTCAAAAAGGGGGAAGGAAAGTGAAAAAGTAGGGTTTTGTTTGTTTGTGAGATAAGAGAAAAATTACCGTTTTGCCCTATCTTTGTAAAAAATTTAAAATTTTATTACACATAAAGGGCAATTTGGTTAATTTCTCCTATTTTCCCCCCTCCTCTCCCCATTTTCCCCCCATTTTTGGGGGGGGAATTTTTCTCTCCAATTCTCCCCCCCTCCCCATTTTCCCTCCCCTCTTTCCCAAACACCCTTCAAACCATTTGCCCCCACTTTCCCCCATTTTTTCCCTCCCCCCATCTCTCCCACCTTCCCAAACAGGGGGTTAAGAAATTATCTTACAATGGTATGTTTTCAAGAATTTACACTGTGTGAACCCGCGTAGCAAATTCTTTAAAGTGGGTTTACGTTTGAGGTATCACTAGATTAATGCAATTTCAGACAACTGTATGACATGACAAGGGTAGTGACGTGATGGGCCACCTGACGATTCTGAAGATGGTAGTACTGGCACGTGAATCTGGAAACTTAGGCTTTAACTTAAATTAGAGAAATTTTAATACGAAGGATCTGCCGCCAGAAACCTTGAATCCATTCGGAGGTTTGTTCATTTTTTAGAATTTCTAGAAATCTTGTCTAAGAGCCAGAGGTTGTCTGAAAATTTTAAATGTTAGAATTTTGAAATGCTACTCAATTTTGTCATTTCAAAATTTTTCGTTTTGCTCCTATATGAATTCTAAATTGAGAACTTGTTTGATTGCTGCATAAATTCTTTACTGAAGTTATACATTTTATGCATTGTACCACATGCAACCCACCTTTATTGTTGTAAATTTGGGACTAAACGGTAAGAACCACAATGTGGACCCACCTCAGGTATATGATATATGGGCCCTTTTTTGAGAAACTAAAGCATGGAATCCAAGTTAAAAAATCTGAATATGGACCCAACTTGTTAGGAATTGCATGGGCCCAATTCTTGTAATGGTAAATATGGGGTCCACTTTTTGGTAGGTAAGATCGGCATACCATTTTGGGTGCCAAAATTCCAACCAAACTTCTCGGAATTTTAAAATTCTAAAATGCACTTGGAGGGCTAGCATTTTGGAATTCTACCATTTTGGCATTTGAAAATTCTGACTGCCTTGAATGCTGAGAATCACATAAAAAGAACATTAAATTTCTGACAGAAATACTCGAATCCATAGACAGCTTGAATTCCCATAAAAAAAAAATGCTCGTAAAGAAACATAAATTTTTAGTCTAGCTCATCTAATTGATAGGATATAGGGTTTTTAATTTTTAAACGATATATTTTACCATTTATGTGATTATTTCCTTTGTATTGCAATTCCAAAACTTGTAGCGAGGTCCCATTTGACAGGAAAAAAAAAAAAAAAGAACAGGGTTTTACCAGAAAAAATACTTAATGCACGCGTGAGACCGATCAAGCACTTTAAATGTTGTTGCACCAATTAGAGCAATTGGGCCAAAAAACCATTCTTTTTTAGTAATTTGGCACGTGGTTGGTGCCAACCTTAATTTACACTACCTAAGGTCGGTGTCGACCCTATTGTCATGAAAAGTTACAACTTTTTACGAAAAAAATAGCAAACCTGCATTGGCACCGACCTTATTTTTAACTACTAAAAGATACCATGTAGTACCCATGTCAAACGATTTTTCAAGCCAGTATTTTAGTTGTTCACATTTGTATCATCTAATGTTTACTTTGATGTGTAATCGATTCATTTGTCCAATATAACTTGGAATTTTTTCAGCAATTACATTGTCATAGAGATAGGACCTACATGTACTAAATATATCAATTAATGACAATAGGGTCGGCACCGACCTCAAGTAGTGTAAATTAAGGTCGGCATTGACCACGTGCCAAATTGGTAAAAAAGAAGGGTTTTTCGGCTCAATTACTCTAATTGGTACAACAACATCGAAAGTGCTTGATTTGGTCCCACGTGCACATTAAGTGTCTTTTCCGGTAGAATCCTTTAAAAAAAAAAAAAAAACTATATTGTAATTTCATGCGATCGGGGCATTTACAAATTATAGAAATTGGATGATCAGAAAAAATTGGAATGAGTATCTAAATAAGTTTTTCTACCGCACTTTGGGAATTGAATTCTAACACGCTGCACATGCTGACCCCATCCTAGTCAATAAATGAACTTAATTTGTTAAAATAATTTCAATCCAAGATGTTAGAATAGTTGGCCACCTTCGGTTAGAGGATTGGTCAAAGATCATATTGATTAGTCAAAGAACCTAATTTTGAAAAAAAACTCGCAAAAGGTTAATAAAAAATTTAAAAAAATTCCTTGCAAAAACATTCGTGCAAAAATATGCAGAGTTACTTTGGTTCTTTGAAACCTAGCACAGTTTAAAGACACGAAAATAACTGACAGATAGGGTCTTTTAATTAAAAATAATTCAACTAATTAAAAATAAAAGAAAAATATATAAATAAATTGTTATTTGAGAGAGAGTAGAAAAAAATCCACCTTGCTTTGGCAGATTCCAACGAGTAAGACCCTATCTGCTTAAATAAGACTAAGAAGAAAGACTATAATCATATAAACAAATGATGGGATGGTCTTGGAAGTGGAAGTAAAGTCGTGTTCAGATGATTCAATCATTTATATTCTATCAAAAATTAAATTTATAAAAAAAAGATAAAATAAAACCTATTAAATATCTAATTTATTTGTTGTGGGGAGCCCCTCCGCTAAGTTTTGCAGGGTCCACCCGTGGGCTGCCCGTGCATCTCCCCCAACACGGCTCTTATACTGTTAAGGGTGGTTTGATCGCCACCAGCTGCCCAGCACCACTTGATCCAAGACCAATAAATTTTCACCATCCCACGTCCACATCTTCACTAGCAAAGAACAATTGTTAAACACAAACACAGCTCTACAGATTAAGACTTCGTTAGGAGATTAGCCTCTTCTCCTCATAGTGAATTGCTTAATCTGAAGTAGGTCCACATGGCCGGTGGGCCAAATGTTTCTCACGAAGGACTCAGAATTTTTGTAAACGAAATATTAAACCCTATATCCATCAGTGATCTAAAGAGCACCAATCACAAAATCATATGAGAATTTCTGTAAATGGGAGCTAACATTAAACCCAGTATAAGTTTTTGATCAACGAACTAATTAATTTGAATGGGTCACAAGTACTAATGCTAATGCCAAGGGGAACACATCCAGGACAAGCAATCAGAATCGGAGCCTGCATGGCATCTGATCATCCGCAAGATCAAGAGTATCTTCCTTTTTTTTTTCCTTTCCTCTGCTCAAGCTGTAATCATGCACCTGGTCCACACAGATCCCAGTCATCGTTCAAGCAAGGAGGTAGGTAGCTCCTCACTTCCACTTTTTTGGTCCAGTGTTCACATTACAATGATCTCCCTTTACCTTCACTCTCTCTTTCTTTTCAATGAAAAAATATTGGCATTTAGAAGCAGACATTAGTAAAAAGTGAAACGTGGAGAAGATGCCACTTGTGTTTCTTTTGTATTTGTATTGTATTAGTCCTCTCACATCGACATTATTGACCAACTGGTTGAAAGGAAGAAAGAGAGGTGCCCCGCCATTACTATATGACATGAGCAATGTCAGGAGGCCATCCTGTTACTTAGAAGCATCTCCAATAGATATGTTAATTTGGGGATCCCGAATTTCAATTGAAATTTGACATTTTTAAAGTACGGGACTACAACTCATATGCCAAATTATTAATTTATTAATTTTTATCTTTTTATGTGACCTATATCATAAAAATAAAAATAAAAATTACATTCTTAAATTCTTGTAGCCCAATTTTGAAATAAAATAACCCAAAATATTATTTGGCATCCCATATGCCAATTTTTGCATTTCCCTCCAGCATAACAACTGCCATGTCGCGGTTGGAATGACGGCTGGAGTAGTGCTCCATGTCAAATATGTCCACTTGGCTGTCCATATGGGATTTGAAGGAGTCGTTGGAGATGCTCCAAGGCTGTCAAAGGGCTGGGCCCGGGCCGTGTTAAGCCCTTACCTCACCCTCATATATGCGGGTCGATCGGGTCTAAGTATATCTAAAGTCCTCGAAGCCCGTGGCAAGCCTGCAATATCGAAAACTTATCCTATCTTCAAGGGGCTAGGGCTGGGCTAGGGCCGAAAGAATGATTTTTAATATTATTATTATATATAATAATCTTTCTATACCATGATGTTAACCCTCCTTTATTCGAGGTGCAATGCAAAATTTAATATTTTTGTACCATTTCTAAAAGAATGCACGAAATAAGTTAAATGAAATTAGCTAATTAATTTGATAGTATTGTGACATGAAATTAGGATATGGAAGACACTATTAAATACCCCATCACACTAACAGTAGTTACATAGTTTAAGTAAAGTGTCCGATTTTATTTGTCGTCGGACAATTAATAAGATTGTCACAGTTAAAGTTCTACTATTTGCAGCCTTTTCACTAATTTATGTACTATATATATTTATTTATTTATATTATAAAGTAATAATATGGAGCATCAAAACATGTTTGACAAGTCTCATCCGATTCAATTAGATTTATTTCAACTAGGCATTAGACCTTTTTCAAATAGATTATTTAGCATATGTAGTTGAAATAAACATTATATTACTATTGAATTAACACTAATCCTAACTTGTAATTCTTTGAAATGTCACCATTAGATTTTATAACAAAATAATTAAACTTTGACTATTGAAGCAGATGAATAAAGAAGATGATTTAATGTATGAGCCACAAACTTTAACTCTAAATGGGGGGTCCACTTCAATGAAACAACACCAGTCATGAAGGTAAGGGGATGGGAAGAAATTGGCATCGAACAATGGCTAGTGGCTAAAACTCAACCCCACTCAATGATGCTGTTGATGACCATCCATCTAAACTCTCAAACTTCGGTAGTTTACATAGATGAAAACTAGTCTGATGAATGACAACTTGAATTCCCTATTCATTGAGGAATATGTCTATGTTTGGCGAACATAGAATTAAATATACCGTTCAAAACAAAACATAGAACCAAACATAGGTGGCAATATTATGATCTATATAGGGATATCCATAAAACAGATTTTATAAGAATTGGTTATTATTCTTTGACAAAATATTAATTCTCTATCATTAATTGCTAATTAGAGTTCTTTATGATTTTTTTTTTTCAAAACCCCATATATATTATGCATATTATTTATCCATATATTAATAGGCAAATGGGTTAGGCTGGGAACCCTTAAGCTGGCTAAGTCAAGTCCCAGCTTGGCCCTCAAGGTTCTGGGCTTTTCAAAACTGAGCCCTACGCTACCGTTGGACTTTAGGGAAAAAAAGAAAAGCCCTTACTTTTAATGGCTTTTGCGGCCTGGGCCCCCTTGTCAAAGGGCCAGATTGACAACCCTACCTATCAGTCTAGGGCTATCTTTTGGTCCCGGCCTGGCTTGGCCCATTCATACTAAAAATTCACAAAATGTGGGCTTTTGTTTGTTTGAAAAGGCATGAGGGCCAGTCTTGAACAAGATTTGAAGGCCCACTATAGTGAGGGCCATAGTCGGACAATACTAGGACAAGCCCAACCCTCATATTTTCCTTATTTATAAATGTGGGTTCATTTAATCATGTGTGTGTTTTCATTTGAGTTGAGCATTATTCTTATGCGACTCTTAATGCATTTGTACTTGATTCTTACTTTACTTTTTATATGATTCTTATATGGTTTTTCATGTTATTCTTGTATGATTTTTTATGTAAAAAAAAAAAAAAAAAATCATGTATGATTCCTATGTATGGTTTTTTCTTTTTTTTCAAATGACTTATCTATGTATAATTGATATATATGTGGTCTATTTGAGCATGATTCTTATGTGGATTTTTAATATATAGCAAGGGATCACTTCTTGTTAGTTATCGATTTTAACGTTTAGAATCATATCCAGGTAGATGTTTTTTTTCTCTTTCCCCCTCTTTAAGGACGTGTTTGTGTAACTGGAGGGTTCTTTTTTTCGTGCGATGGGAAAGAGAAATCATTCATTTCTACCTTTTTTACATGGAAAATTAAAACTTGTTCTATCAAGGGAGATTAGTTTTTTTTTTTTTTTTCTACAAAAAAAAATGTGTATGCCAAACAACGAATAGAATCCCTCTTTACTGCAGAATCCTCTCATGACTTTAAGACCCGATTGTGCAAGAAAAAAAAAAAGAACATGGAAAATGTAAAAGGTTGGAAATATCACGTCCCTCTAAATAGACACTGAGATGGAAGCAACGACAAAAATTCCGTGGAAATATCTTTCTTTCAAAAGATGATATATATATGAGAAATATTCATGTGCATCTAATACTCACCACAATATGATGAGGGATAACATAGTGGGGCTACTTTATAATTAATCCATATCATCCACGCACATGGGTTGGAAGCAACTGAGCATTTGCTCGGAAGTGACATGAACAAATAAAAGCAAGACAAGAGGTATATATTGCTTTTCCTTACAGATTTCCCACCTTCCATGACATTCCGCAAAAGGAGGTTTAGTTGTGCTTTTCCTTACGGATTTCGCACCTTCCATGACATTTCGCAAAAGGAAGTTGGTTGTCACTTTCTCCTCTCTTTTTATCTCAATTACCTTTAATGGAGGAAATGAAAGTGTTATTTTAAGCAAAGAAGAAAAAGCAATGGCAGAGAGAAATGATTCAGAGGTTGCTTTCAAACATCAACCAAAGCAGACAAGTGATATTTCCTTGCCACTTTAGGCGACATGCAAGAACGTAATTATTTTACCGACAGGAAATCATGACCCTCATGTGGTTCGTCCATCTTATATGATACAACGGGTAAAAGGACCTAGTGAAAATTCCTCTGTTATGAGAATTGGGATCTTAGGAGGCTTTCGACCCTCGGTCACCGTGAGTGCACCAATCACATTCCTCCGTGTCATTGTGAGAGGTAGGTGTGAATCGGGGTTTTGTGAGGCTTTTGATGACCCAAAATAATTATAAGTGGACCAATCAAGGTCTGCCATATCACCGTGACCTGGCTTCCTTAGTGAAGTCGCGGATCTTGATTGGTCCACTCAAAGTCACCTTAGAAAAAAAGTCTCAGACTATCCGGATTCGGCAAGCACTTTCCACGTGAATGACAAGCATCCCCTCAGTGATGTAGCAGGCCGCGATTCTCCCAGTCATGGGTCAAAAGCTTCCAGGATCCAGTTATAAATCCAGACTAGTGACATGTGAGGCCAGCCTTCTTATCAATCCATCCTGGGGCCAGCTTTAAAATCAAAGTTACTTATAACAACTGCTGGCCTCTGTATCGTCACAAGAACAAGTTTCTTTCTCATTGGAGAGGGTCGTAATCAGATTGATCATTTGTAAATACAAATGTTCTTCTTTTTTTTCTTTTTAATTTGTTCTAAATGTGATCAATCTACCTGTGTTATCAACTCCAATCATGAGTGTGCTATAAAAAAAATGAAAAAAAGAAAACTCTGATCAGAGTGGGATTCTACTCAAACTCATGTTTTATACATCAACCTGAAGAAAAGCTTTTCTTTTTCTTCAAAAAATTTAGTAACAAAAATTAATAATGCTGGTTATAAAAAAATAAAAATATATGCTACTTAAAACGGTACATAACTATCCAGTTTGGGTGATGCTGTCACGTCCCCCAAAATAAAAATTAGGGGAAAATATGAAAAATTAAAATCAAATCCAAAGTCCTGTGTTTAATACAACAGAAGCTTCCAAAAGTGGACCCACATAAAATTTCAACCCGTGGTGAGTCAAAATAAATTTCATTAAATGCAACGGAAGCTTTATCCAATTGGTATTCAAGGTTCATAAATGAAACCCAACACAAACTCAGATAAAAAAATAATAGTTAAAGTTGGAGAATAAATTAAACAATTTAATAAAGAAGTCTAATCATGGAAAGAAAGTTCATCTAAGGATTCTAAGATGACGTTAGCTCTTATACAGGCTCAGACGGCTCCAAAGCCATCTTCGGCATTCCACTCGGGTTCGTCAGTTGGCTCAAACGTTTGAAACGTTTGACCCTCCTCCGTCTCCTCGGTAAAGTAGGGCTCGGTACCTATGCACCAAATATTACAAAGTAAATAGCAAGTACATAGTCATAATTAGAAATTAAATACAACAACGATAAGAATATAGACAAGTGTGATCATATAGAAGTAATGACAATGATAATGACACGAAAGAACGTAGAACATATTCCAAATAAAGCAAAATGAGCAGTATGATTCACACGAAGATAAGTGTCTCCATTTTGGGTGGTCAGCCTTAAATAAATCGGGAAAGTCCGTCCATAATGTTGGTGGTCATAAACCGATCAAATAAAAAATACAGGATAACCTGTTCACATTCATAGCGGATTATAAGTGATCCGGTTACATCGGTGATCAACTGTCCATATATCGATCTACAGTCGTCCATAAAATAATCCACATAAACATATACATATAAGCATAATAGACCTGAATAATAAAGCCCTGACACAAGAGTCCAAAGTCAAAGTAAAGTGCTGGCCATTACACATTCCACATTATAATCAAATCGTCATACAAAATTTGTCAAGTCACTTTATAGTCCATAACACACAATAGGGTATGCATCTAAAGGAATGTATATCCTAAACCAACATATATATATGCATGCGAAGGTTAAGACATAGATACGAATCGATCCTAAGGTCAAACATAAGGTTTCGCACCCAACAACTACAAGAATCTCTGATAAATATAAGATCAACGTATCATTTCTCCATTAATGGTGCATAGACCCAGTTAAAGGTTTTCCAATAGAGATGGGTTGAACTTGAATCCATTAAGATTTATCCAAGGTCATACCAAGTACTAAACCCTACGTTAGTAAGATACCGTTTGCCCGGACGGTATTTACTCGGTCTAATGATCTGATTAATAAGGTCCAAAATATAATTTTGACACATAAAAATCAAAGATAACGTTTAATATTTAATTTGCAAATTAATAATGATAAATGACCTTAGTTTATAATTTTAGAAAGCTTAGAGTCCCATCTTAGTGTATTTCCAAGAATATAAATTTTAATAATCCAATGGGTTCATTAAAATTCGTGTCCCAGGTCAATTGTAATTTTTCCCCTCCACACACCACAGTCAACAGGGAAATAGTCACTCAACACAGAATGCACTTCCGTAGTAGGTAGTTTCACGCCAAGTCCATCAGGTCCTCTGGAAAGTGGGCCCCACTGATCAAACCTCACTCTCAGTTCCACCTATAAGGTCGCCAAGGGCCGTTCGACTAGATCCATGGTTAGGATTGATGATCAGGTCACTCCCCTTGACCCCACCAATAAAAAAACAAAGAAACTCAAAAGTGATCTAACGTCCTGCACATGTGTTCCCCCTGCTGCCCTTTGTTTTCTTTTTAATTCATGTACAGGTCAAGGTCAAACCGCCCCTACACTATGTATGTCAAAAATGCATTGATAATGGCCCCACCAGATTTTATATGAAAAAAAAAAAAAAAAAGCACTTGTCTCCATGTTCTGCAACTAGAGGTCTTCCCCCTTCATTTATTTTCTTCCAAAACATGTGGAGGTCTATAGAACCTCATTCACGCCTGTAGCAACCGAATGACTAGATAATGGGCCCCACAGAGCACAACGCCACAACCCTAGATCACCCACACAAGCAACATCGCCCAGCCATGTACGGCCGATGTTCGGACCAGACCCACCATCCAATCATCCCCTGGTCCCACATCAAAATTAAATAAAAGAAAGAAACCAAAGGAGACTCACGCCCCTAATATTAGAATCATCAGATGGTAGCTATCAATATGCATGCAAGGTCTCATCACAAAAAGAGTAAATCAAATCTTAGGGCATAAGAAAACGGTTTCTTCATGCATCCACACGGGACTCAACGAGAAATACATGCATTAAATTCACAAATTATGTTTATGTACTTGCCTTTTACCGGTGTTGAAGGAAAATGCACAGATCCTAACCAATATCCAAACCGAGATTCCCACAGCGCTCGACGATAAACCTATCACCAATCTGACAAAGAAGATGGAAAAGAAATGTTCAGATGAGCAGATCTATGGTATTCCTACAAAAAAAAACCTAACATTGGAAACATTAACAATGTAATCCAAGAGTACAGATTTACTTCTAATGGTTTGAGGAGATGATTACCTGCTTGGTTTTGATGGTTAGATATTAAAGGCTTGTGAAGTTGAAAAAGGAAGGAGAGCAAAAACTAACAGGAGGAGTTGCAGACGAAAGTGGGGAAAGATAATAATGTGCAGTTATTAAAAGAATGAATTGGGTTAAGAGAATATTCTCTAGGCTTGAGTCATTGGGTCAAACTACGGGTCAGGTCATCTACTCATTAACCCAACTCACCGATCCACACATCAAATCTAACATGTGCCCCACTTAATCCTATCCACTTAAATAACTAAAATACATTTAATTAAAATAATAGTAATATTCTAATTAAAATATAATAAAATATTATAAGTGGGGACGGGGATCTTACAGATGCATTATGCATTTAATTGGAATGGGAAGGAAAAGTCTGACTAAATAAGAATCCCCAATCCA